>JAAIXJ010000014.1:116936-332537 GCA_013403705.1 Heliconius hermathena
AGAGCTTTAAAAAACATAACATAGGTAAAAAGAACGTAATGTTACAAAAATATATACATATAATAAATAATTAGCTTTATGTATATTTTATGAATATCAAATATTAACATTGGTCATATTTTTTAGTTCGAAACAATCAAAAATTCTTATAGAAGTTACGATAATGTCGTAAAAAAATCATATTAGAAGTCATTAGAGTTGTCAATTAATTCTGCTTATGAAATCAATAGTCATGTATTTTCCGCGGGCGGGCCGCTAGTTTTGAATAAAATTATTTGACTTTGACTTTGAACTGTTTGGAGACTATCAGCTTGTTTTTAGGTATTTGTTTACTTCTTAGAGCTGTTTGAATCGGAATTTATAAACAAACACTTAGTAAAAATAATTTTACGGATTTTAAATAGAAAATAGGTATAACTAAGTATAAGCATTCTGTATTTCGTTAACTGATATTAATTACCCTTATTTTACAATGATTTCAATATTCTACGTCACTATTTTTGACTTTTTGTTTAAGTTTATTCAAATTAAAGTCGTTTTTTATATTTCTTTCTAAATGATTGTATTATATTCTATTCTAAGTAAAATCAAACATTTATAAAGTCTTACCTTCCAATTAACACAATAGAAGCCGTATCGGAGTGAAGATTTATTTCATCATCAAATTGCCTTTGTATTTAATGAATTAATTGACATTCTTGATTGATAACAATTGTTTACAAATAATCCAACTAATGAGAGGCACTAACGAACTCTACGTGATGGTATTTGATGATTTCTTAATTTTAGACTCTCTGTTCTTAATTAAGCGTGTTGAGTCGCGGAACTTAACGCCGTGCTTTTTACGGTTCGACGCTACCGTTATGGATTTAATTATTTAATTGTAATTTGCACACAGCAGGGTAGGCAGAGGGAACCTAGTGCTCCGTTCCCCACTTTCCGCCGAGTTCTGGAGGCATTGCGTGTTGAGTGGCGGAACTCAACGCCGCGCTTTGCCTTGCTTGCTTTGTAGAGATTGGAGAGTATCATTAGGCTCTTTTGGTTATTCTTATTTTTATAATATATATTTTTCGATACTCAATAGAAAAATGGTATAGGGGAATCAATAATTTATAATATACTGGTACACTTTTCCATCTTCTTTTCAAATTTGAGACATTGCGTATTGAGAGTTACTCGTCGCCACGCTATGCTTTTACTAGAATAGAAATTTAAAATTAAAGTAATTCATCAACTGTAAACGCGACTAGTTGTAGGTTCAATTCCCACTCGGGGAATTCAAACATTTAAGCGTGATGTTGAGCCCACTCCACGTGAAATGACACCAGAATTCGGCGGAAAATGGAGAACGGAAGTGTCTCAATGGAAAAGGGGTGTCTTAACACTAGTTTCCTTTCTTCTTCTTCTTTTGCCTACCCTGCTGTGCGTGGGATACAGCACGAAGTAAAAAACAAATCACCGCCCTGAGTGGGGATCGAACTCAGAACCATAACTTTTACGTTGTGCCACTGCGCTACAATAGCCTCTATACAATTCATAAATTATTAAAATTCTATTACTATAATAAATATTTATTATAGCATAACACAAAACACAGAAACAATAACTGTTAATTGCACAACATGCATCGTTTGTAAACGAATTAATTTAGAACTTAGAATATTTATTTTAATAGGTAATCCAATTTGGTTTATTTAATTAATTTTGTATATTTTTATTTTTTTAATATATCCAAAAAGTTTCTTTATTTTTCTTTTCTATTCTAATATAATATAATAATTTAAACTACGAGTACTAAAGCCGTTCGGGCGTGAAGCGTCAAACGACGAATCCAATATGGAATGCGATTGTAGAGATTGGAATCTAACATGGCTTTACTTTTAATATTTTATATTTTTATAAACCAATACTTTTTTTGTTCGTTTTACTCTATATGGTCAATGGCAGAGGGGACCTTATGTTAAGATCATTTCTCATTCCCCACTTCGTTTTCGAGAAAGTGCGTATTAAGTGGCGGAAGTCAATGCCGGCCTTTGTATTGTTACCAGAGCGAGAGAATGAGAAAAATTGATTACCTCAAGTGGGAATCGAACTTAAGACGCATTCAGACAATTCGCAATTCAAGGGTGGTGTGTGCATTCAGACACTATGCCACGACCAGATTCTTCACTTGATTTTATCTTACTTCTATATTCTTGCAAATACTAAGTCCGCCTCATGATAAATGCTCTCATATCGAAATCTTGAAGTTCTAGTTAAAGTTACAAATGGTGTGTGTCATTGGTCATATTCTATACAAGAGTAACCAGCCAAAGGCTATTTCGTATATAAATTTGTATATACATTTTAAATTTGGTGAATATATCATAAAATCGTACTGACCACAGCTATAATATAGATATAGAGCAGTAATATAAATCCTACGTTATTACTTTTCATATCTCTCGAAGTTAATAGTTCTATTCTTTACTTTTCATTAATTTTTGAGACTTTATATATTGATTGGTGGAGACCAACGCCGTACTTTATCTAAAAAGACTGAGTAAATTGAAATATTCTTAGATATTAATATTTTACAAAATCAATTTTAATCTTAAAATATTGTGTAGATATAAAAAAATATATAATTATAACAGAACAATGAAACAAGAAAACAAAACAATTAGAAAAACATTATGAGGTATGAATATAAAAGAAAAAGAAATATGTGAAGCCATTGCAACACTAACATGGTGTGGGTTGCTTGTGCCTGTGATCGGTACGAAACCTGTGTTACAAGTCACTAGGCTGTATAATATGTATATAGAAAAAAATCGAATAGCTCAAAAATTAGTATTAAGGGGAAACATTCTTCACTTGCAACTTTAGAGATATAGCGAGTTAACCGGCGGAATTTAACGCCTCACTTTGTCATGTTACCAGAGCGACAAAATCAAAATAATGCATTCCCCCCACAGTGATACGAACCCACAGCCGTGTCACTGATATCGAATGAAATATTTCTATTTCATACTATAATACATTACTAAAGTAAGTCACTTTAGCTAAAATCATATGCTTAAACAACCAAAAGCTATTATACGATACAATTTATAATCCACATAATGTACCTTAAATTACTCGACATTGAACTATAGAATAGAATTTATTTTAGTCCTGAATTATAGTAATTAGTTTTTGAATATTATTACTAATTTTTTTTAGTTTCATGGTGTATTCTGCAGGTAGCAAGGTAAGTAAAACAAAATCTAGAGCTAAGACACTCCTAAAATATTATGTAGAACGAAAATTTGTATAAAATAAAAAAAAAAATGCTCAGAAAGGGATACTAGTTATCTCAACACTTATTTGTAAATGTCTTAACATTGTTGAGACATTACATCTAAGACAAAGCTCGGCTTTGAGTTCCGCAACTCAACCTGCAATGCTTTGTGGAAAATGGAAAATCGAAGTACCTTAATGGTAACGGAGTTTCTTAATACTAGGTTCCCAAATTCTCTGCTCAACAAAGAAAATATTCAATAAATCCTGAGCACGTTCAATCCAATAAACTCTTTAGCTGTATAATATTAGTACAATAGAAAATAAACGACATATACAAGTAAAGATAAATGTTAACATGTTTCAATACAATTTTTTACATGCCATTAACTTAATTGTCAGAAAGTTGGGAACTTCTGACACTGGGAATGACAGTTTGACAGCTAACCCAAGTTTCATACAAGGGTTTGTTCCGGAATGGTAAAGTATTAGGTGTTTGCATTTCAATGCATATTCAAAATCTTTGATAAAGTTATGTTTGACCGACTGACTGACTAAAGTTGTATTTACGAGATAATTTATTTTAAAAAAATAAATTTTAGATGACGTGAACGAAGAACGAAATTCGGTGGAAAACATTGAAATAACATTGAAAGCTTATAACTTAACTTTATACAATTAATATTGAAAAGAGCAACTGTTGAGTTTCTTGTCGGCTCTTCTCAGTAGAACTGCCTTCTGAACTTGAGGTAGCTTTTTTTGTTTATATGTTCATTCAACGATTCAAAAGTGTGAATAAAGAATATTTTGAATTTGAATTTAGCTTCACGCTATATCCGTAGCGGGGAGTCAGAGAAAACGGAGTACCAAATTCTGCGATCTCTACATACCTCGTCCACTGTCATCAACCTCTTCATACATGCCCTCCGGGGGATCCTCATGCTTTTTATGTGACCTTTCTCAATTAGATATCTTTGATACTGTGTTTTCGAAGGTCAACCGAGGTCTCCCCTACTTCTCTTACCGCTCATTTTCCCATCATCTCACTGTGACATCCTCGCTAGTATCTGTCATTCTGTGTATCTCTTCATTGCGGTTTCGATCAGCCAAGCTGACTCCGCATATCCTACGAAGAGATCACGTTTCCACAGGCTTTGATAGCTTTACAATAAAAAAAATTGCAACAATTTTTTTTAATAATCATTAAAAAATATTTTTATCTTATGTGCAATAAAGAATATAAAAGATAAATAATGTATGTTCCTAAACTTTGCTTATGTACATATATCAAAGAAAAAGTGTTTTTATGTAAAAAACATATATTTTTTTAATAATGTTAATAATATTAAATAATAACTGACTATTTAAAAACACGCATTTATTTTAAAAACACGCGTCAAGTGCTAGTCGTAATCCCCCATCAAGGATTTCGTACCAATTTCGTGATTGTAGGTCTACGGGAAGAACCCTATCGGTTTATTACGAGACGAATTTCGTATAAAATGCGGCTAAATCGAAGCATAAACGCTCGTATCTTTTAATTATGTTGATTTAGAAGCTTAATATTTTCTGTATTCAAAAGGACAGTAGAGAATATTTGATAGTAATTTGAACCTGATACCTCCAATCTATTTTGAGAAAATAATAGTCTTGATAGACAAACGTACAGTCGAACGGACAAGTAAGTGAGATAAGGATTTGGTTATTTTTTTTTTGAGTAACTGCTTTATACGAAACCCTAAAAATATGAAAAAAAAGAGACAGATAAAACTGGAAATGGAAATTAAAAAGTCACTCACCTGTATACGATGGTTGTATCTATCAGCAATGATGTACTGTCCAATCCTGTTGACAGCGACGCCGGCGAGGCAATCAAACTCGCCTTCCCCGCTGCCGTATTGGCCGAACTCTTTGACGAATATGCCATTCGAATCAAATACCTATGGAAAAAATATATTTTATATCAAATGAAATGATGTAATGTCAGACTTGAGAGCGATTTATAAATGCGGGATTTATAAATCGATCTCAGACTTAAAAACTCAAGTCTCATCTTGAGATGCCGTTTTCGTTCATAAATCAGCTTCACGCTGTATCCCGCACACAGCAGGGTAGGCAGAGGGAACCTAGTGTTAAGACACTTCGTTCCCCACTTTCTGCCGAATTCTGGAGGCATTGCGTATTGAGTGGCAGAACTCAACGCCGCGGTTAACCTCGACACCAGAGCGAAGAAATGCAAATATAAATTTAAGTAAATATTTCATCTCCTCGAGTGGGGATCGAACCCACAACCAGTCGATTTTGCAGTCACACCTCGTGCCGCTGCGCCACGACTGGCCTCATTTTTGGACTTTTTCATTCATAGATCATAATTTATGAACGAAAACGGCATTTTAAGATCGATCTCAGAGTTGAGAACGATTTATAAATACGAGCCTAAGTGGGACACCGTTCAGTTGACAAAATGCGTTATATTTTTTTCCCGTTCTGGTACTAAGGCGTCTGTAGCAATTTGAGTGGCGGTTAAGATCCGTCACTCAACGCGCATTGCCTCGAGAATGTTCTAACACTGGGTTCCTTTTGTCTACCGTACTATAAACACTGTACTACGACGGCTATTTATATTTCGCATATGGTAGATAGAAGAAACCTAATTATTCCTTTTCCACACAGTCCACAGGCACCTAGCGCCTATGTCAGAAGACCAGCTTTTATCTATTTAAATTAGGGTAACAAAGTGCGGAGTGTCTTAACACTAAGCTCTATTCTGCTACACATGAATCAAATCGTAAATTTAAAAAAATACACTAAATAAAATATATTATAATGTAACATATTTTAGTATATCCAAATAGCAAAGATCAAATGAAATTACTGTACTAAAACATTCATTATATTAGACAACGTTCGAGGAATACGAATACATAATTTACGATGTTACGCATTCCTCTATTTGTCAAACACGTATCGAGGTGACTTCTACTTTATGAGAAGCTTGTACGGTACAGATGTTTATTTTTTAAATAAAATAATTTATTAGATAATTTTCACCAATTGAAGCGGGTATAACTTAAAAAAAGTAAATTTTATAGGAAACGTTAGTGTAAAAAATAAATAAGCAAAATAAAATAAGCATACAAACTTTTGTGTTACTGAGTGAATGATAGTGTAGGGAAGTATTAATAAAGGATTTGTCGAAATTTCTACGAGAATGGGAAGTAACGGGATTTTCCATCTTAGACTCTACCCTACTCTACGTAAACAAAGATACGGGCAACGACTAGAATATTATTAAACAACTTTCATTAAATTTTATTTTACTTTCACTTTAGATAATAATATGTAAATTTAAAATGCATATTTAATTTATAAAATGTAATAATATGTATATTAAAATCGTTTATTTTCATACAATTTATATTTTATATACCATGAATTTCGAATAGTAGCTAAACTATTTTTAACAACAAACGTCGTGCCGCGGTGACAAAAGCGTTTGAATGCAAACGCGATGGTTTTGGATTTGATTCCCATTCTCGGAAATGACTTATTTAATATTTGCATTTCACCGGTCTGGTAACAAGGGAAAGCGCGGTGTTAAATTTCGCCACTCAATGTAATGCTTCAAAACCAGTAAACAGAAGGTCTTTACACTAGGTTCCCTCTATCTACGCTGCTAAATGGCTGCGTAGGATACTGAAGGATACAGTGTAATATTAAAAGTAAAAAAATGGATAAAAAGCCATTCGAGCTGTTTTGTTTCTTTTATTTTCCATCCAATATAATTCTTTTAGCTGAATTTTCTTAGTTGCCGAATATTTTTCATAGAATTATATTACATTTTAATTTTTAAATTAACCTCAAAAAAGTAAATTTATGCCTATTTACTGGAGGCACTAAATGTACAGCAAAATTTATTTGAAATTTTCGTAGCATTTAAAATATTTAGATCGTTATATTTTAAGTAGGTTATAAAATTGATATATGGCGGCTTGAACACAACAAATTGTTACTGAGTATTAAAGAATGTTGGGGTTTTTGAAATACTAGCGAGTTGCACACGGCTTAGCCCGCTCAAATATATTGTTATATTATAGAAGAATATATAAAAAGTTTATATAAATTATAGCCTATGAGTTATTCTGTTATATACTATATGTAAACTTTTTAAATTACCTGTACACGATGATTAGATGAATCAGCCACGACCATAATATTGTCGGGACCCACAGCGATGCCACGAGGCCATGTAAAACAACCGGGTTCGCTCCCCCGACTCCCCACACTGAATTGTAAACGGCGTTTCTGCAGATACTGGCTCCTAGGGGAGGAACCTGCTGCTGCGAAACCTGTGATAAAATTATATAGATTTATTAGAAAATAATCCAATATATTTTGATAACCCAAGTTTCAGAAGCATCAAACCTATGTACACGCCACTCTCATTCTAACCTGCTACCGCTGCTGTAGCCGCCGTAGGGGAGATGGGGGAGCCTGCCGCGTTTTTTGAATCGTCATCAGAACTGGCAAGCTCGTTAGCTGAGCGCAAGGGCAACCCGAGAGACAAGCGACGGGATGTACTCGACGATGTACCGCTCGAATCGCGATCTTTTCCTCGCGAGCCGTACTTATTCTTTAAGTACCTCGCCCAGGAACTTAAAGCTGCTCCGTCCTTCTCGCCCGCGACGGGACGTTCAGGGGAGCTTTCTCTCGATTTCAGCGCGTGAGAAGATCGGCTACGAGACAACTCCGAACCTCCAGTGCCGGAGCCGTATCGAGCTGCTAGATAAGCTGATGGAGACGCAGTAGTCGGAGATACGGGATCATCTTGATCGTCATCATCGCCACCACCGAATCCTGAATGACTACTTTTACTTCTCGCCAGACGATTTCGTCGCTCTTTTAAAGCAAGATACCTAGATCGAGCGGTGGGATATTTAGAGTCATCATCTAAGGAAGATGTCATTTCGTCATCTTTTGGTTTGCTACCATAACGACTATATGAAGAACTACTAGCGCCATATCGAGGTGCTGGCTCTTCTTCGGTTTGTGAGGACTGTCGAGTTCGGTATCGAGTTTGAGCTGGCGTTTCTTTACTTGACTTATTTTCAATGGCATCACTTCTAGCATTACTACTTCTCGCTAAAAGTGGACCTATATCGCTGCGTGCCATCGCCTGACTCTCGGGCTTCCTTTGTGTTACAGGCTCCTCTTCGCTCTCCTCAGATGAATCAGTTTCTTCTTCCGAGCTTGTATCGGAGTCTTCTTGGGCCGGCTCGGCGGGCGCCGGGGCTGGTGTAGGTCGCTGTGAACCAACAAAGCGACTTTGAACCCGTTGTGCGCCGCCAGTTGTTCCATTTGTAGTTGCCGGTGCTGATCTTTCATTGCCTGCGGACAGAAAACGAGTGGTCGGTTTTTGTGGAGGCCCATCATTGCTATATTTTGCTTTCAATTCTGCGATGGTTAAAATCGCACCTGTGTGTTTTACCGCCGAGCCGGAACTTTCTGTAGAAGCACTTGATTCAGTGCTTGCTGCACGGGCTGCGGGACGATGAGTAGTGGCTGTATCAGAGGCTGAAGGCCGTCTTGCAGCAGTAGCTTTAGGTGCTACGGCTGTATTCTTACGTTGGGTTCGTTGGAGAGATCCAACAGATTCATCAGATTCACCATCGCTGGATGCCTGAGAAATATACTGAAATTTGGTATTGACACCAAAAACGTAGTTTGACAATATTTGTTGTTGTGTTGTGTTTAAGTGTGATTATCATGGAGTGTACATTAGTGGAATGCCCTAAATAGTTTTTTCGTTTCCCATGTTAGTATCGATGATTAATTACTTATTTTATATATTTGTTTATATATTTAATTTACTCTCTTTCTTCTTCCCAACTCACCTCACGAGCTGGTGTTGGAGGCTTACGATTAATTGAATTTCGTTCTTCTTCTGCAGGTCGCTGCACTGGTCGATCAGGTTCCTGTGATGTAGCTGCACCCTTATTTTGTCTTTTAAGACGAGTTATTTCATCGTCTTCACTCTGCTGTCTCGCTGGTGGAGGTGGACGACGTTGTGGTTGCGGTGCTGGTTGAATTGGTTTCGGCGGTGGAGGAGGTTCTTTCTTCTCTTTTTTCTTACCACTGTCTACATCTAATATACGTTGCATTACGCGAGGACAGTCACTTAATCTAAATATTCCGCTAAGAGGACCACGTGTAGCGTCTTCTGTATCAGCTACTTTCTCTTTTTCTTTTTCTTTTTGCTCACTTTTTGTTGATCTTGTAGTCGTTTCAGTATCAGAATCATTATCTGCTTGATGACTTCTCACAAAGCGAGAACGAAACCTTCGCGAAGGCCTATGCTCTGACTCATAACCGCTATAGTCATCAGTAGCACCATAGTCTCTTGTATGTTTTTCTGGTGGAGGTGGTCGACGTTCACCGAACTTACGACCACCTAAAATTGGTTCATCATTTTCCATATATCCTTTAGCTTCTTCTTGCTGACGGAACTGTGTGGCTAAACGATGGTCACTCTTGGATCTAGTTAAACCTTGTGTTTGTTGGAGTCCAACAGAATATGCATTTGGTTGAGTAATATTCAGTTCTCCATAACTAGCAACGTGCATAACTAATTGATTAGGGTCATGAGTCATAATAAACCGTACCCTTCGATTGTAATCACCAGCTTCATAATCAAAGTTACGCAAAAATTCTACAGTTTTTAAGAATATTTCTTTAGTATCAACAAGTTCTGTATCCTCCCACTCAACATCATCGTTCATATATTTGTCAGCGAGATCACAGTTGCTTTGTATATTACTTAACTCTAATTCTAAATTATCCTTAAGGTGAGTTAAGTTTCTAAGTTCAGTAGCTAAATAACGGTCAACTTCATTTCTTAAGAAATCAGTTCGATCTTTCAAGGCTTTTGCGAGCCTCTTATGAATTTCATCTACTTCTCCAGCAACTGCACCACAATTTGTTTGTAGATTAGCAGTATTTCGCTCTACTACAGCCAAAATATCTTGCAACCTATTTACACCCCTTCGTATTTGATTATTAATTCTTGCTATTTCTCGGCGAAGTACTTCCATGTGAGCAGATTTACATTCTTCACAGACTTTCTTTTCGCAATGGGCACAAGGAGCACAATATGCTTTTTCTGAGCAAACATTGCATCTTTCCATAACTTGACCCGCAGTAGGATCAGGCAATTCCCCAGCGATTTGAGCATGAAGCTCCAAAAATCTTTGTAAAGTAACATTGGTTGGAAATCCTTGTACACCCTGGTAAGGAATACGATGCTCCGCTCGACATTCTGGACATTTAACCTGTAAGGAATAATTTTATTTATAACTATTTCTATATTTTATTCTTTAGAGAACACACAATTTCAAAATAGTCGCTACCTGTCGGCGTACATAGTCGACCAGGCCGTCCATACACGGTTCCATACAGAAACTGTGCTGACATGGCAGCAGCTTTGGGTTTCTGTACCGGTCCAAGCAGACGCAGCACGTCAGCAGTGATTCAAACTGCTCCATTTTTTATTTACCCTTTCACTATGTATCTGAAATAAATAAAACATTTATTAATTGATTCAATTTATGTAAAACTTGCGGCCCCTGCATAGTTTTGTCCGCTTGAACTATACAAATCGTGGGTAATTGTGGGTAAAAATAAAATGGCCACAAGACGGAAATGCAATATTTTACAGTAGAGCCATTTAATGTTTTGAAAATAGTTTTTCATCGTTTACTCTTAACAATATTGTACTTCGATATATAATATTGTCACAACATCTAAGTGTTATAAATCATCTACATCGCATTTAATTACCACGTTTAATGACATACATAACTGTTATGTAAGTAATATCAAAAAAAATATTTACATAAATTGCCCTAAAAACAATATTAATTTCTTTTAAGGTAATTATAAAAATAGTGGCCACAGGTATGAAAATTCATGTATTTATTAAAAAAAATAGTCTTTATTCTCTTTGACTAACAATATTATTATTTAACAATTCCAAAAAAGAAATAATAAAAATGAAAAATATGCATAATCCTAAACAAAAATTTACTACTAGTATTAAATTTTATGGCAAGAGAAATTAAAAATATAATATTAGCACTAGAATGTGATTAGGGACAATATTATATTAGCCTAATTGAACACGAACTTATAATATTTCTAGCTTATAATATTTCTTCAGTTTTAAAATGTTTTATTTCTTAAAAATCTCTTTATTGTACACCCAAAAAAAGAAATATAAGAATATATTTAAAAGATTATGTACAATGGCGACCTTAGGCGATCGATGAAATAAAAAAAAATCTTAAAAAATAAAAAAAAATTTACGACTTTACGGTGTCGTGTGGAGTAAAAAATGATATTATTTACGTTCAGCCGAACGTATGGCTTAGTGGTCAGAGCGCCTGGTCGGTTTCCAGGAGGCGCGGGTTTGTTCGTTCGAGTCCCGCTACGTTCAAAATTTTTATACGTTTTCTAAATAAGTATTTTTATTTGCTAAATGAAGAATAACACTTTAAAAAATGTTTAAAAATAACCTATTCACAACCTATCCTAAAAATTACAAATAAATTTTTCTCGAAACTTTTTTGATCTACATAAAAAACATTAGTTCACTAGCTTCCATTACATAAGATATCTATTCTAAACTGTCCCACTACACCACAATATGGTCACAGGGATTTCAGTCAGGTTTAATTTTAGCGTTTGCGCGATATGTAGAGGATCCGGCTCCATTTAAAAATAGTAAACTTCTGGCATTTCACACGGCTTTCATTTACATTTTAGTGGCGTTGTGCTCAAATGTTACGTGAATTGAAACTACTTTTGAAAACACTACGCATAATGACGCCAGTTTTAACTGATGATGAATTAAGAGAGCTACTTTTTAAATTATTATTTTGTAGTTAGTCAATAGATTTGAAATGCCAAAATACGTGTAAATTAGTTCTATTCAGGAATATTAAGTTGAATAAAATAATAATATAACGCCAAAAGTATACTTTGTGAAACTTTATTAATAATCAAATCAAATCAGTAAAATATATGTCAAAGCGGAATAGGAATCGTTTCTCTTGTCATTGTTTTCAGTAAGTAATAGGCCAATCCCGATTATGTCAGTACATGATAATAAATTTGATACTCGTGTTTTTAACATTTTTTAAAGTGTTATTCCACACTTAAGAAACAAAAATACCCCGTCCCCGCGCCTGGAAACCGACTGGTCGGTTTTCAGGAGTTGCGGGTTCCAGTCCCGCTACGTTCAAATTTTTATACGATTTCTAAATAAGTATTGATATTCTTGCTTTCTGTACAAGACACAAAAATATGTGAAAATTATAAAGGTACTGTTTTTTTACCGCATAGGAATGTAAACAGAGTGATAAGACATCCTGTTCCCCACGCACCACCCAATTTTTGAGACATTGCGTATTGAGTGACGAGACTCAACGTTGCGATTTACCTATAGAGCGGAGAAATGAAGATATTTGAAATATAGTTCCTTCAAGTGGAGATCGAGTAAAATTTAATTTATTTTTAATAAAGTGTTCTTGTTTCTACTGAGACGTAATCGGTATATTTAGAACTTTCATCAATGAATCGTGATGCTTGGAAATCCAAAATAGATTTTTATAATCGATAAAAGACGTCATTTCAAGAAAAACTTCCCACTTCCTCAATACATTTTTTTATTATTTCCTAAATGATAGGAAATCAAAATCTAAACTCGAAACTCTTTTTGCGATATACACATATAGTATACTAGCGGACGCCAACCCACCTCCCCCCCTAAAAATCCGTTTTTATGTTAAATCTTATTTAATATATGATTACATTAATTAAATGATCAAATGACGATATTTTTTTTAATGAACCAATTTCAGTGAAAAATCTTTAAATGTTATTCTGAGTTAAAACAAAGCAATTGGTGATTTTTTTAAGTAAATCGGTTCAGTACTTTTGGAGATTAACGTGATCATATATACAAATAAGAAAATAAAAAGTATATTTTTGCTTTCTATTATTTTTGTATAGTGTCTCTCTATCCATTTCAGTCAAAATTACTAAATGTACAGACAAAATATTTTTACTGTTTTATTATATAAGAGTAGTATGATTATGTACAGTTGCTTAAATTTTCTTTATATATTACATGTTTTGCAAGACAAGCGTGAGCTTGTGAGCGCTTTTTTTTTAATTCGAAGGGTGAGCACTTTTTTTCTGAATTCGACAAATTTTATGTTGAGAGGCGGAACTCAAAATCGCGGTTTGTTTTACCTAGCAGGAAAGTTTCAACTCCTAATTTCAATCTCCCAATTTAATTTCAAATGAAAATGAATATTGGATAAGAATAATATGTAATTATTATAATAATAATAATATCTCATTGCTATTTCAATTAGGTTATTTCAATATATAAAGTCTTCTCTTTTGATTGAAACATCCTGCGATGCTTATGATGTGAGATATCGTTTCGAGTGTACCAGTTAAGCACAATTTACAATTTCCTTCGTCAACATCACATTTGTTTGGAAAAAAAATATGAAAGAGACTGAATTATATAACTTATTAGAAAGTTTCGACACCCTGTCACATTCTATTTACGAAGCATTTATATAATGTAGTATTTAATACAAAGTAAAGATTGGCTACAGGGTCTTTCGAGATATTGCGTATTGAGGGGCGGAACTCGTCACTGCGCTTTGTCTATTTTTAGGGTTCCGTACTAAAAAGGTAAAAAACAAAAACTTTATAGGATCAATTTGTGGTCCGTCTGATGCTCTGTCAAGATTTATCTCGAGATCGCGTAGACGTACAAAGCTGAAATTAATATAAAATATTCAAGTCTATGGTCCCCTGATGCACAGCAAAAATCAAGCTTCTGCGAGTAAGTCAAGATATACAAGCATTTATGGATCGATTTTACTGTATTTTCTATAACATTTGCCGCGTTATCAAAGCCTACAGGGTACTTTCCGTGGACCTACCGTTATGAAATTTACCATTAAGTGGGATAATATAAAAAAAATCTGGGAAGTGATAATCTATAGGTATTTCATAGAAAAAAAAACATTATAAACTTATATTTGTAGATCATTTATAATGTTCAATTTGTCAACTTTTATAAGTCGTATTTCCCGGTAACCTATCATCTAACCTACAATCCTAAAATCAGTACGAACACCCGCTGGGGGCGAGACCGACTCGCACTTAACCGATTTTATTTTCTTTAGCGTACGTCATTTTGGCTAAAGTAAACATGAATCATTAATGAGTAAAACATTTTTAAAAAGAACTTACAAAAAAAAATGTAGGCAAAAAATGTAAATATAAATATTACATATAGTATATTTTTAAAAATTATAAGGCCAGTAGTGGGACAGGGGCACAAGTCTGTGACTGTTGTGAACGCAACTGGTTGTGGGTTCGATCCCCACTACAGGAAATAAAATATTTATTTAAATTTATATTTTTATTTTTTCGCTCTTGTGTGGAGATAAAGCGCGGCGGTGAAAACTCTGCCTATTCTGCTGTGTGCGGAATAAGGCGTGAAGCTGATTTTAATTTTTTTAAGGGATGTCAATATGGTATGGTCAAGGCCATTGTAAGCAGAAAAACAATGTTTGCCTATAAAAGCAGTTGATTAGGAGGTTTTACTGGGGAAAATATTAAATTATTTAAATTATTTTTACTTCTCCTTTTCTTAAAAGAATAAGGACTAATACTCTATTTACCCCGCTTTAAGTNGGCCTCGTTATTATATTATTTAAATTATATTTACTTCTCCTTTTCTTAAAAGAATAAGGACTAATCCTTTATTTACCCCGCTTTAAGCGAGACGAAGGCCAAAATAGCTACACTGCGTATTCAATACATAGCAGTAATGTTAAGACATTCCGTTCCCAGTAAGACAAAGTGGCGGAATTCAACGCCGCGTTAAAAGAGAGAGGAAATTTAAATTTTAATTATTTCCTTCCCCCGAGTAGAAATTAAAAATTATTATCTCTGATTTATATTATATGAAACTAAACTGTCATTCCAAATATTTTAATCACAATACGTACGCTTCAAAAATATGCAGAATATTGAAAATTTCTATTTCTATTTCTAGAAATCGCCGTATATTTGCATCAGGATTAATTTTACTACACATCGACTGCGTATCTCGTGTTTATTATACAAGAACGCGTCAGTGCTATTTTGAACGCGGTTGGCAGAATTTTTAATGGTCTTCTTCGTATTTGGCCGATCGAAACGCTACACGTTGGTACAGGTATTTTTTAAATAATGTGATTTTTATGTCGATGGTCTTTACAATGGCTATATCTACATATTGTAGCTTTGCAGAAGGAATCTTCATTGAATTTGGGCGGTATTCTGTGATCACAGATCACACCAGTGACCTCAAACCATTTGGCTTATCCAGCCATGGATTTTGTGATCGATGCCTCCAGATTCGTGCATAACAGATACCTGAACTTAACTACCAAAGTACCTGAACTTTTTCGACTTAACGGCAGGGTCAGGACCTATAAGGTCAGTGTTCGAGTCCGGGCTCCCGCAAACTATGTACTCGGTCTTCGATACATTCAGAGGTTTACTTTATGCTCCAAGATCTCCAGTCGGTATTCGCCAATCAGTGCTATGTCATCGGTCACGTCGGCAACCCAGGTGAGACAGTATCTAGCACTGTATTGAACAAGAACGGACTAAGATCCGAGCCCTGATGAACTCCCACTGAAATCTGGAAAGCTTTGATGTTCCAACAGCAGTTCTAATTCTGATAATCTCAATATAAGCCTCAAGGATCCCTTTAGATTGCAATGCCCACAAAACACAATATTGTATGGAAATTAATAAATTATCAATATAAATTTTCTAGACAATTTATATTACAGTCTATTCATATAAGAATAGACTTGTCACATTATAATAAATAATAGGTATATGTAGGTCCGTTACGACGAAAATAATTTACGTATATAAAAACATATTTTTTTTATTTTTGGGTCACAAGCGTGACTGTAAACGAGACGGTTGTGAGTTCCATTCCTGAAATGTTTAATATTTTCATTCTTTCACAAGTTCCGCCTCTCAACACGTAATGCCTTCAGAATTAGGAGGAAAATGAAGAACGGAATATCTCAACATTAGGTTACTTCTGCCTACCCTGATGTGATACAGCGTGAAGCTGATAAAAAAAGAAATAAACGAAATGTCTGTACGCATACATATTAGGAACCGCAGAACGAATTTAAATTAAACTTTTTCATTACTAAGTAATACGACTGAGAAAGAAATAGGGTTCATTGATTTAGCAGACTGAAACATATGAAATATTATAATAGACCAGCTTATTAGCAACTATAAGAAATAAAGAAATGGCTTCTTAAAAAAATTGTCCAATGCGATGAATGATGATACGATGATTTAAAAACATCTTATGAAAAAAAAACATTAAAAGAAAAAAAATATCAGAAGAAGTTCAGATATTTAATTATAAGAATAGAAGCTAAATGCTAAAGTCCACGCAGACAAAGCTGCTGGCATCAAGTAGTTCCTAAGATTAATTAAATTCTATTTTTAAACATTTTTAAAGTGTTATTCCACACTTAGGAAAGATGGTCGGTTTCCAGGAGGCGCGTTCGAGTCCCGCTGCGTTCAAATTTTTATACGTTTTCTAAATAAGTAGTTAATTAAATTCTCTCGATTTAATGAATACGAATATCGTATTTTAATACTGCTTATTAAGCTACAGGAGATTTAAAACATTATTTTATTAGAAAACCAATTCGTTTACAATTTATCGCCCCAAATGAAATAAAAAATTGGCTTAACAGAGCTTGTTTGCTTCACACAGTATGAAAGCGATATTTACATAAGAGTTCAAATAAATTAGTTACCCTCGAGACCACTATATGAGGTTGTCTACATCCAATATTTATTTTAGAATCATATATTTATAGGTTGATTCTAGCTACACGTGTTGTTACTGAAAACCGCACCAAAATATGTAGCTAGTTTGCAATATTTAAGCATATATCGATGAGAAAGTTCCCTACATTGTATTATGTAAAGATAAAGAAGATCAGAAGAGAATAGATTGTAAGCAAAAACACTGTACCAAAGTAGCACTCAATTCATAAACAAAAGAAAACATTCAACCGCTAAAAAGCTGGTTTCAGTAAATGACGTATTAAGAATTTGTATGAATAAACTATACGTCATACATACATACATCTACAAGGTCGTCTACGTTTTACATTTCCTTGCAATTTGTTCAGTGGAAAAGTTTTGAAGTACAATGAAAGTTTGAGCTTTGTATGTATTATGTATAGTATGAGGGAAAGTTGATATTTCTTAAACCTTTTTTTTCTATATTTAAACGGTTAGTTAATTTTTTTTCTACTATGGTGCTTCGAACGTGTCAGTTAAAAAAAAATTCGCCAATTTCACGTAAAGTGGATGTTCTCCATGAATGAATTAGGAAATAAAATTAGAATACATGTAAAAAAAGAGACTATTCATCGTTCATCTAGTGAAAAGTATGCACCTAATATAATTTGGGTTAAAAGTGTGGCTTGTTGAAATTTATATATGTACCTAAAATATAAGGAACAGTGTAGGCACTATTGCTTATGTTTTAGGTTCATATTTCTATTTTCCCTAGAAAAGAAATGCAAAAAATATTTCTGCGACAGTATTATAGAATACAACGTTAGTTATTTATATGCAGAAGTCAGTTAATTTTGACACTTCAATAGTAATAATTATAATTCTATAAATATTTGAACACTCAAATGGCAGCTACGTAGTGAGTATGGTGTCTTACGTCACAGCTGTATTTACGTTACATTATAATAAATCGGTCAAGCACACAATAATTTTTGCAGATTATTTGGGATGCAAAACAAAACTTTAATATTCTCAAAATATTTTCGTGTAATTTGAGGTTTTTATATTAAGAATATTAATATAAATATTTATTACATCCTGTAGATAATTATGACTGAATGATTGGTATGGAAAAATATGACTGAATGATTGGTATGGAATTTTTTAGTTATCTTTTATTTTGTTTTATTATTATCTAGTTTATATACAATATGTTGTTAAAAATGTAAAAAATATGGATTTTAATTTAATTGTCTTATTATTATTTAGGGCAAAGGAGCTTAAAATAACCAAAGCTTATATACAGAATCTCGCGAAGAATACAAAATGTAGGAAAATTCCAGAACTGAACATCTGAAGAATAAGTGTTTATAAATAAAAAATGAAAGAATAATTTTGAAGTGAAAGCGAAATAAACAAAAAATAAGAAAAAAATCACATGCTCTTGAACTATAATAAGGAAACTCAAATATGGACTTATATTAACATCATATTACTAAACCTGTAACTTAAAAAAAAGTGTTAGTAAAAAAAGCTTACTTACAATATTTAATGGCACATAAAGAAAAAAACTGGGGGTAAAATCCAAATCACAAGCGAAAATACACTATTAATTTACTTGTCATTGTGGTATACGGGTGTTTCAGACTAGATATATCACAGGCGGTCGGTTTCACGTTCTTAGCTAAACTGAAAGCAACTCGACACCGCGGTGTTATTTTTGGTTGGTGCGCACGCGCAGCCGTCACGCTCACTTTTGGACGGGAAAAGGTCATTGGACACGCGGTTGTTTTCAAAACGCATTGTTCCCTTTCAATGTCGGTGAAATTTTCAGGAATTAGGTCGCTATGCATTTTTTTTCAGGAAAATTCATGTGGATATTTTTAGTGCAATTTGCGAGATAATCAAAGATACACTTAAGATAATCCAGTATTATCAATAAATGTAGAACATAAACTATACACATTTTTTTGAGTAAAAGGTACGTTTATCTATAGAGAAAACAGTAATTAATGAAAGAAAAAAACTGTAATGTCCTCTTTTGTAAATGTATCTCTTTTGTATATCTCTGTACAGTAAAAAAATAAGTAATATTATTTTAATATACTAGCCCAAAATCCCAGGGCCGCCAGCCAGACCTACCTCAATTTAGCAAAACTGAAATTCTGAGGACTATTAGTCTAATATGTAGTTAAGACAGTATTATTCAGTAACTTGAAGGTGGGGCCCTTTCTGAAGTAGTGCCAAGTAAAGGTATTTCTCTGTCTGAGAGGTTGTTTAAGTCATCGGATTGGTCTGGTTGCTTATATTATAGGGGGTCTTGAAATAGTCCGTGAATAATATAAGTAAAATTAAAGCTTGCTAGTATAACGTATTTTGCCCCAACTTTAAACAACTTTTAGGATGTCAGGCAGGAGGAAAGGCCCACGTTAAAGAATCTGGTAATAATAAATATACATATTATTCTTAACAACATATTTAAATACGAGCGTTTCTACTTTAACGTAGGTAAGTGTGTATCTTAAGTTAGCGCTAACTCTGAAAGGGCCCCACTTCCAAGTGTAGTGTTTAGTAAGTACGCATACCGTCTTAACTACATATTAGATTACTGATCTTCAAAATTTTAAGCTTTGCTAAAATGACTCTGGGGGCCCTGGGATCCATCCAGTCTATACATCACGTGTATAACCTGCACTATCTGAGTATTCTTTGGATAAATCATAATTACTAAGCCAGAAGGGTTATGATTTATCCAAAAATAAATACCAAAATTAGACCAATATTCAATTATTTTTTAATCTTCACGCTGTATACCGCATGTAGCAGGGTCGACAGAGAGAGAGCCTATTAAGTCACTCCGTTCCACACTTTCAGCTGAATTCTGGCGGCATTGCGTATTCAGTGGCAGAGTTTAACGCCTCGCTTTGCCTCGATACCAGAGGAAAGAAATGAAAATATTAAACATTTAATTTCCTCGAGTGGGAATCGAAACTGTAGCGTTTACAGCTACACGCTTGTGCCACTGCGCCACGACTGACCTCTAAATATTCTAATTAATAAATAAGACATTATTTTGACGACGACGTCATACACATCGTGAAACTGTAAAGGCGATGTTTAAGGGTTTCTATTCTTTTTCGCCAGAATCAAAGCGTGGATTCGGCGGAAAAAGCCAGAGAAAGGGTGGATTCGGCGAATAGTGGACAACAGCGTGTTAACATAAGGTTCCCTCCTCCTACTCTGCCATATGACAAATACGCGGTGAAAAAAAAGGAAAAAATATATTCTAAAATAAAACACGTGGCATCCACGCTGATCAAAGACATTCATAGCTCTCGCCAGTACTGTCTATCACTGTTCATAAGTCATTGGCATTTATAGGAAAGGGCAGTGAGTTTTATTTATAGGTGGACTACGTAATAGTTTTTTTATATACGCATGAGTGATGCGTATTTTAAATAAGTAAATAGAGAAAAACTAACGCTGTTTCACTATTTTTTTTTTTCTTTTCCATCTTCACTGTATTCCGCAAGTAGCGGGATAGACAGAGGGAACCTAATGTTAAGACACTCCTCTTTTGAAGCATTGCGTGTTGAGTGACGGTTGAGTTCCGTCACGCTGTTTGACTTGATACCAGAGCGAAAAAATGAAAATATTAAATATTTCATTTCGTCGAGTGGGAACCGAACCCACAATCTGTCGAGTTTATAGTCTCACGCTTGTGCCACTGCGCCTACGACTAGCCTTAGTTATGTTATTTATTTTGCTTTCTTTATATCTCTTTTATATTTCAATTTTAATCTTTTTTTTTAAAGTTCTCGCATGTTGCATTGTGGAACACTGATATTTCTAAATGAGAACAAGAAAATCTAAATATTTCATATTTATCGCATCACATGTACAGTCAGATTCAAAAGCACAGCGGTGGTGTTAATTGATTTATTAAATCAAAATAATCCGTAATTACCTGTCCTTAAATTCCAGCGCAAGGCTTTAAATTATTTTCATGCCCTTCGCTGTTGTAGACAAAACGTGGCGTTAAGTTTTGCCACTGAATATATAGTGTCCCGACAGTAATCCTGTAGATGGGAAACGGAGTGTCCAAACACAAAATTTTCTCTGCGTACCGTGCTATACGAGAAAAAACTAAAGTAAACAAATATAATATATTAGATCGCAATAATAATGGAAAGCTGTATTTAATCAAATTAATTTTAGTACATTTAGATGCGTATAATGGCAGAACTAAGGAAATGATATTCAAAATTTCTCCAGTGGAAGGTACCACGGAAACAGTTCAAAACGACACATAAATTACCAAACTAAGCTGCAGATATAACAATGATGTATAATCATTTACCACGAGTTTCAAGATGATTATCTAAGATATATAGAATTGTATAAAACTCTTTTATAACTGATAGACAACGCACAGACAAAACTACTCGACGTAGAAAGTTGAAACATAGCATGTAAATAGGTATGGGAGTGTTCCTCTGTTCCCCTGAGCAATAGAAGATATCTCAACATTCCTACACAAAGGAAAAACGATATTTTTTATTTTACGGTTTAAATGACTTGAATGAAATACTATAAATTTAGTGGGCAGAAAAAACTAATATTGAGAAACTGTTGGTCGTTGGTAGTTGGTCGCTTTCCGTCCAATTTCATTATATTGCTGGTTGAGTGGCGGAAGCTACGATATATCTTACTAATTCACTCATTTATTTCATATTATTATACTCACGTTTCAAATACTATTGAACTACACCATAACAGTCTCAAAGTTAACGTTTTAGAATTTTATAATTAAATTCAATTAAAAAAACTATGTTTGGTTTATGTGAAAAACTCTTTCACAAACTCTTCGCTCTTTCTCAAAAGTTCTTACCACTTCACCTATTTTGAAAAAGAAATACTTAATAATAAGAAGATACTTAACTTACTAAATATAAGTTTATTCAATACTTTAGTTTCACAAGTCTCGACCCGCGACCCGTTATTTGGTGAATGTTTCTCGCACTTCGTTTGATTCACATTCACTTTGACATCTGTTTATTTCAAAATTGAACTTGCTCGCAGTGCATAGTAGTGTAAATAAAAATGGGGTTTAGCGAATTCGAGTTCTGTGTTTTAACACAGAACGGAACATTTAGCATGACTTCTTCGTGGGTCAAATCTGGTATTTAAAATTTTGCTCCCTGTATACGAGCGACCCCAATATCAGTTTAAATTTCTTGATATATTAAAGCCAAATTAGACAAAATCTTTATATAAATTATAGTGTTATTCTTTCTAAGTTACGTTACTGTAAAGTTTCATCTAATTCTGAAAGCGGAACAAGCATTTTTACAAATTTTCACATATGTAAATCAGCTTCATGCTGTATCCCGCACACAGCAAGGTAGGCAAAGGAAAATTAGTGTTAAGACACTCCGTTCCCCACTTTCCGCCAAGTTCTGGAGGCATAGCGTATTGAGTGGCGGAAATCAACGCCGCGCTTTGCCTCAACACCAGAACGAAGAAATGAAAATATAAATGTAAATAAATATTTCATTTCTTCGAGTGGGGATCGAACCCACAACCAGTTGATTTTACAGTCACACTTTGTGCCCCTGCCCCATACCTGGCCTATAACATATGTTATATTATAATAATAAAATAAAATACGATAATCACATATATTGGATAGACCTTTTTTTTGTTTTTGAATAACGTTTTTTTCAGTGTCACACTTTATCAGCCGAGTAGGAATTGGATCCACAATCATCGCGTTTAAAGTCCATACGTTATTGTTTTGTTTTTTGTTAGCTAATTGCTAACTCCCGCGAGAAACTTATACTTTCATATTTATACTTATCACTTGAGTTCGACATATTCAAATATTTTTGTCCCCCGAGAGTGGATTAAACCCACATTCATATATTATTCTTCCTTTTCCTTCACCCTCTATTCCGAAGCAGGGTAAGACATTTCTTTACATGCGCCGCCGTGTCAATTCAATAAATCGTGACGAGTGGCTAAACTCAATGCTGCATTTTGTCTAACACATTCACATAAGAATGTTAATATTTAAAAAAAAATAAATCAGCTTCACTCTGTATCCCACACACACTATCGGGTAGGCCGAGGTTACCTAGTGTTAAGACACTCCGTTCCCCACTTTCCGCCGAGTTCTGGAGGCATTGCGTGTTCAGTGGCACAACTTAACGCCGCGCTTTGCCTCGACACCAGTGCGAAGAAATGAAAATATAAATATTTCATTTCCTCGAGTGGGGATCGAACCCACAACCGATCGATTTTACAGTCACACTTTGTGCCCCTGCGCCACAACTGGCCTGGCACACGACACACTACACGACTGGCAGAATGTTAATATTTACTTAGTTATTATACGGCTACATAAGAAAAATATTTTGAGGTGAAAATAGGTTTTTTATTATAATACAATAATATTTTTAAATTCAAATCAAACATTTAAATAAAGAACATAATATATCTTTATACTTTATATGCATATGATAAATTTCATTTTTGCAGTAATATCTAGAGTGACGAAACTAAGACAAGAAAAGAATTTTGAAAAATTAAATGTCACTGCAACTAAATCCACAGCTCGAAGAGTCGAGGGAAATAACTGGATTCCAATACGTGTTCGTTCAGACGAACACTAAACACAATTTGATTTTTAAACAACTATGTAAGAAAAATCTTCGAAAATAGTCTTAATTTCTACATTGTATATTGCTTTTGTTACTTTATAAATTAATTACTAAGACTATAATAATAAAGTTTTCTTTCTCAATTTATTTAGCCGAATGGAAATCGAACTAGCTAACATCGCGATTAAAGTCAATATGTTATCGTACTACACTACATTAGCTTTGTTACGAGAATGATATAAACAGTATGAATAGGCGTTAAAGATATCTGCTCTATATTTTTTAATGTCACCAATGGTTGTAGATTCAAATCCTATACCTACTTTAAACACAACATGATTCGTATAATGAATGTATTTTTATTGAATTATTTATATAAATTATATATAATTTTAATAATAAAATATTATATATAGGTGATAATGGGTTAATTAAATAATGTGCGAGGTCTGGCTATCAAATAACGAACGTGAGACGCATGATGCTTTCCATAGGGGAAAGTAAATTATACCAAAAAATAACGCATTATTATTTAAACTACATATAAAATATAAAAAACATCAGTAAGATAAATAAAATATTAGTATTTTTCTTCTCATGCTGTATCCTGCACATAGCAGGGTAGACACAGGCAATCTGGGAACCTGGTGTTAAGACACTCCTGTCCCCATTGGGACACTTTTGTTCTCACTTTCGGCCGAATTCTGGAGGCATTTTAATATTAGTATTTAATTTCCAAGTAGGAATCAAGCCCACAACCTATGGCGTTTGCAGTCATACGTTTGTGCTCTTGCGCCACGATTGTCCTCTATATTGAAATTTTTTTTTTAAATTTACCATATAAATAACTATTCTGAAGTATACAGGAAATACATATATACAATTTAATAATACTTTCTTACCATCGAACGCCATTTGTGGAAGACTTTTATCAACACTTTTATAGCAAAATCGACCGATACCGGTTCAAGTATACCACACACTGGCCGGCAAGGTCGGCAGGTGACCATGGATTGTACTGTAGACGCCAAGTCATCTATAAAATTTAGACAATCTACCGTGCTAGGCCACGATATTTGTTTTATTAATTACAGTAATTTATTATTAATTCCTTTTTTCTAGGTATAATTCGGAGGAATTACTTATTCATATTTTTTAGCTTTGGTAACAAGATAAATCGCGGTGTTAATTTCCACCACTCAGGTTGCAATGTCTCGAAATTCGGTGATGCATGGGGAACAAAGTGTCTGAACACTAGGTTTCCTCTTCATACTTTGTTATATGCGGGATTCAAATGAATAATAAAAAAAACTCCGCAGCAAACATTCTAAAAAATAAACAACTGCTACGGTGAAAGAATACGAAATATGAAATCGATCAAACTCTTGGAAGTTGCTTTCATGTTTTGATTAACTAAAAAGTTGATAATCATCAACCGGCTGAACATATTTTCTTAAGTCATTGCTAAGACCATTCTTGAGCATCTCACCTCATAAACAAAAGAAAAACAACCTCAAAATCGGTTTATCCGTTTGGGAGCTACGATGCCACATACAGACATACACACATACGCAGCACACCTTCGCATCGGGGGTTAAAAATATTATAGTTTGCTAAAACTTTCAACAAACGATAATCGATCCAGTCATTTTCAATAATAATCTCATGAAATAAAACAAGACAATGAATACAAGAGGATGTTCAAAATAGAATTTTCATTGCTCACATTGCTTACAAATAAACAATCACCATCGAAGTCTTTCTTTGTTCTCATATGAAACTTTTCAATTTTATTCTTACATTTGTTGAAAAATATATTCAGTTCAAAATTAGCATTTCATTTTGTTCCTAAAGGAAAATGAAGGAAAAGAAAAGAGTTGTCATATTCATTCGATTTTCTCTTACAATAGAAAGATTTGATATTATAGAGTTAATTGTAATTTAATGTTATTGAAATATGTATACTGGCAACCCAAACGCGACTTTGTCCGGTTAAACTTGTTGGTAATAGAACGTAACGTATCGTAGCTAAATTATAAATTGAGGCCAGTCGTGGCGCAGAGGCACAAAGTGTGACTGTAAAATCGACTGGTTGTGGGTTCGAGGAAATGAAATATTTATTTACATTTATATTTTCATTTCTTCGCTCTGGTGTCGAGCCAAAGCGAGGCGTTAAGTTCCGCCACTCAACACGTAATGCCTTCAGAACTTGACGGAAAGTGGGGAACGGAGTGTCTTAACACTAGGTTTCCTCTGTCTACCCTGCTGTGTGCGGGATACAGCGTGAAGCTGATTTAGATTTTTTAAAATTATACAACATTTTTGCATAAATTTCGACTTATGAGTTATACTGATGTATAAACAATATCACTGTATTCAGTTGTTTTGAGTAGTTTTTGCCTGAAAGTGGAAATAACATCACTCCATCCTCACAAACTTTCACATTCATAATATCTCTAGTATATGTTTATAAAATTATTCTGTATTTTTAAATGATAATATAAATTACAAATGTAAACGTTAAAGATTGTTATCTCTAACATTTACTACTCTATATTTTATTTCGCTTAAATATACTTATATGAGAAACAATGAGGGAATATTTACTATTATTCCGATCAAGTTATGTAGAATTACGGATATAAGAATATTTCTCATGTAAGAATATTTTAACAGAGTGAAATTGAACCGAGAACGATCATAACTGTCGCTACACTCCATAGTGTGAATCCATTCTTAATGAGTTGGACACAAAACGTGACTTAATACCTACAATGACTATGCAATGACTTAAAAGGATTTGCCGTTGTATATCTTAATAATTTACGGAAAATACAATAGAATCTGGAAAAAAAATAAAACTGAAATTGAACTAATACTTATTTAGAAAACACACACGAACTATACAGGAACCCGCGCACACGGTTTCCAGGAGGCGCGGGTTCGAGTCCCGCTACGTTCAAATTTTTATACGTCTTCTAAATAAGTATTTTTCTTTCCTGAGTGTGGATTAATACTTTAAAAAATGTTAAAATATTGAAATTGAACTTACCTATATTTGTAACTAATTCTAGGACATTATATTCACTAACAATAACTCTTAGAAACCGTCCCAAACCACATTAAAGAATAAAAACCCAATCTTCTAAAATATTAAAGGTAACCTTGCCGCCTTTTCAGATACGCTTGTGAAAAGAACACGCAGACTTGACGCCGCGCCGGTTGATTAAAGACGAAAATATAGACATTTGTTTGCCCTTCGCGAAGATTTTAATCTAATAACTTCAAATTATAAAGCCGTAAGATGTTTGTTTATTAAGCTTTATATATTTTTGATTTAATAATTTAACTAAAAACACAATTTTTATTTTAAAGTGATGAATAGAGACATATTTAAATCTGAGAACATATCAAAATTAAATGTCTGAACACTAGGTTCCCAGATTCCCCGGGTTCCCTCTACATACCCTGCAACGTGAGCGATACAACGTGAAGCTAAAAATTAAAAAAAAAAACATTCCCCAAGTATTGATAACTATCACACAGACAATGTCTACGCCACAACGTCTTCATAATAATATATACTAAGTGACTAAAAATAATCCACCTCTATTCTAACCGCGCCAAGACGTTGACATAATTTAATTTCCAGCTGACATGAGACGAGCTTAATCAATTCGCATGTTTTAATGTAAAATGTATTACCAGATTGAAACTTTGTTCTTTTGTAACTTTGTTTCAAAACCTCCAAATATATGGTAATTATCGAACAAAGCGTGACTAACGAGCTATGAATATAATGGAACAAAGTCGAAACTCTAAAATTATGTTGTATACTGCAGAGTGTTACTTTATTTGAATTATTAAGTTGTGCTTAGAAAAAAAATATTGTTTCAAGGCTGTCGTGGCTCAGTGGCTACTGATCTAAACGCGATGGTTGTGGTTTCGATCTCATGGAGGAATTAATTATTTTAATTTTATCACTCTGCGTACAAAACATAATGTTGAGTTATATTACTCAATTTGCAGTGTCTTGAATTTGGTTACAAATGGTGAACGCTGAGTCTTAACACTAGGTATCTTCTGCCTATCTGCTTCCCTATATTTAAAAGATTAATAACCGAGAAAATAAAATAATTAAAATACCGGCAACTACTAGATGGAACTGAATGAATTTTGGCATGGATACTGCAGGAGGATAACTTTATTAGGACTTAAACTATTAAGTCTTAATAAAGTTATCCTCCTGGAGTATAACTATTTTACAATTACTATCAACAGAACAATATCGGTACTAATGTGGAATTATAGTGTTATTTTACCATTTTGAATATTTTTCCGCCGATATGATAATTGGCTGATGAAAGACGTATTATTTTTAAATTTGAAAAAGTAAATTATTAACTATAAGAATGTTATAGTCTTTCAAAAGGTATAAGATTAAAAAAAAACCTAAAATAATCTTTCTTTTCAAAGGTTGTAATAACTATTGGTATCTATTAAACTCAACACGCCATGAATTGAAAAATTCGGCGGAAAGTGGGAAACGGAGTATCTTAACACTAGGTTCCCTTTGCTTACCCTGTTATATGCGGGATTCGTAGTGAATCTGATTTTATCTTTTTTATTTATGAATCAGTTGAAATAAAACAAATACTAAATGTTATGGGAAGCTTGTTAAAATATAAAAGTGCACTTAAATCGATTAAGCCGTTTCTGAGATGATCGTGAACAAACGCACGGACAAACAGACAAACCAACCGAGTTACATTACTACATTGCTAACCGCCCGTAATAACATTTTTTCTAATATATCTTCCATGTATGGACACCGATAAGTTACGATTTTATTGCAAGTATCGATAATTTGTTTTTTTTTCAAACATTCAATTGAATTTTCTTATGGGAGTTACAAAATAGTTACTTAAGTTTTAATAATTTCTTCATTAGAAATATTAACTGCTTTACAAACATACATTATATATTACAACACAAGCGTAATTAAGAGTATTAAGTAAATAATTCAGATATTTAAGCAGGCGAAGCTGCGGACAGGTCGCTAGTATTATATATAATTTTTGAATTTATTTTCAAAATTCATTAAATTGTGAAAAACAACAATATCTAATACTATAATATGTAAAAGAAAATGTCGAAAAGTTGTATCGATATCAAATTAGCCTTACTTACCTTTAGCCACACTGACAATATTAACTCCCAAAGTGCGCCACGAAAACAAATTAAAAAGTACAATATATTTCCAAAATAAATATTTTATATTACTTCTTCAACTTCCTTTGTCCTTTTAAACACCAATAAATTATAATTGCCAGTGATATAGCGCTTGGTGATATTTATATGAAATCTTGAGTATGCAAATTGGCCGTTTGCCGAGCACCAAGTATTCTTGCATGTGACATTTCTTTATTTTGGTCGAGTCGAGTTCGTGTTGACAAAGAAATCGTGAAAATAAGTCATTGAAAACAAGTCATACGAGAAAGGAAGGGAGGAAAGGGAGTGAAAACTTTTTAAAGAATAATCTTTCTTCAGCTTCACGATTTTTATATTAATGGTATGCATAGCTTTGGAAGAGTTTTTCAAAGACTGTCGCCGTCTATTCTGAATGTAGGCCTCCTTCATGGAGCGCCAACCATCCCAGTCTCGGGTAGCTCGCTTCCATTTGCTGGCAGTTACCTTCTTTAAGTCCTCTGTCCGTCATTCTGCAGGGTATCTTACACTACACTCGCCTCAACGTGATCTACACTCTGACACATGCTGGCTCTATCGACCGTCTGCACGTCTGGAGACATGGCTGGACCAGTTCTTCTTCAGCGTGCTGATTCTACATGTGACGGGGACTTTGGAAGAATCTGGTGAATCACTTCAATGCGAATTATATCTGCAAGAGAAACTTCGAAAATTGCCCATATCTGGCTAAGTGACCGTAAATTTATGGACCAGCCCTTCGGTAAATGTCCAGGTATTGAATCCGTAAGTCATGACACGTAGGATGCACTTATTGAAGACTTTTGTTGTAGAACATATGATTCAGATATATGACGAAGCTTCCCAAGCAGCTATAACAGGGTAAGCTGAGATAATTTAATGTTAAGATACTCTGTTGACCTCTGCCCACCAGTGATTAGACATTGAGTGATAATGTCGAAACTCAACTCAACTCAATAATAGATACTGTCTCTTCCACATGTATCGAGCCCATAACCAGCCTATATAATCTCTATATTTTATATAATAAGACAGTAAGAATATTTTGTCTGTATATTTAGTAATTTTGACTGAAATGGATAGAGGGACACTTAAAAAGAATAATAGAAAGAAAAAATACTTTTTTTGAATTTCTTGTCTGTCTGTTTGTCTGTCTGTCTGTCGATATGTATGTCCACATTTTTCTCTGAAAGTACTGAACCGATTTACTTAAAAGTTTCACCAATTGCTTTGTTTTAACTCAACTTAACTACTAAAGTTTGGTTCATCAAAATCGGTTCATTAAAAAAAAAGTTATCGTCATTTGAATGAACTCAAGGCATTAGTTTGCCTGCGAATGTTATATAGCAATCGCGCTGGTAAGATTCCTGGCTAAAGAATGACATTCGAAACGTCTTGGTTATATGACTGTTGATAAAAATATATATTTTTGAAGCACTATTATACAATATTTTATACAATAAAGTAAACAAAATTGAATTGTTAGTGGAGATTACCTTCATAAATCATAACAGTTAAGTTTAAATCGTAATTAATTCAACACAGAGATAAAGAACGATTTGATCTTCAAAGAGATATCAAGCAAATACATAGATTTTTTGGTTCGTTCGTTCGTTTGAAATAAATCTATATAAAAATGCCTAAAAACATCCTTTCTACGTGTACTCTGTAATAACTACATATTTACCAATTGTACATTTAGCTAATAATATGTGTAACTAATTTAAAAACTGTACAGGAGTTAATATGCAAACATTACAGTTATTTTACAAAGAATATTATGAATCCTTACCCAAATCAATAATTTAACATTTAAGGCTGTTTCTGAAGCAGTACATTAAATTATTAAGTGACATCAGCACATTTAACAGAGCTTTAAAAAACATAACATAGGTAAAAAGAACGTAATGTTACAAAAATATATACATATAATAAATAATTAGCTTTATGTATATTTTATGAATATCAAATATCAACATTGGTCGTATTTTTTAGTTCGAAACAATCAAAAATTCTTATAGAAATTACGATAATGTCGTAAAAAAATCATATTAGAATATTACAGATTAAAGTAATTAAAAAATCATGTTAGAAGTCATTATAGTTGTCAATCAATTCAAGCAGAATTGATTGATTAATCATGTATTTTAAGGGGGCGAAGCCGTGGGCGGGCCGCTAGTACTCTATAAAAAGTAAAACAAATTTCTAGCTTCAATGTACTATTTTTTATATTCTAGAATCATTTTTATTTAAAACTCTTGAAGTATTCAAGCCACGTTCTTGCAAATGTAAATTTGTACCGTCTTATATAGAAAAATATTGTATAGAAATATACTCCGGAGGATAATTCAGAATTTCTCGCCTCACAACGATCGCTAGTGTTTTTGATTTTGCGGTTGTTATTTTTTTATATTTTATAAACACTTTACTGGGTATATTTGTGATACTTTTGTTTTTTGTAATTTTTCGACCTTTTCGAATCGCATCCGAGAGACAAAATAAACAAAAAATATTTTCTTAACTTCAGGCCGTATTCCGCATATATTTATATTTTGGCATAGAGAATATAGTGTCGATACGGTCTTTTTCCACTTTCCGACTAATTTCCTAGATATTGCGTGTTGAGAGGCAGCGATTCAACGACGAGCTTTGTCTTGTTATAAGAATTGAAAATAATTCAATACCCCCAGCGGGAATTAAACCCACAACTATCGCGTAACTACTTTGACACTACGCTGCTACGCTTCAAAACGGCTCACAAAAAACAATATTACCGGTTTATTGCGCAAAGCGAAGATTTTGCTATTTCTTACCAGACCGTAAAAATGATTTATAATATAAAAATTCAAGTGAAATATGAATCACCTTCATTAATTCTTTTGTTTTTTGGAAAACATTTTCTTAATACTGTATTTCGCTTATAGCATTGAGGCAGAGACAACTCGGTGTCAAGACACTCCGTTGTTTATTTCCATAATTATTATAAATTAGGATTATCGGGACACAGCGCCTCAAGTGCGTGACTGTACACGCAAGGGTTGTGGGTTTGTTTCCCACTAGGGAAAATAAATGATTAAATATTTTTATATCCTCGTTCTGGTATAATTAATGACAAATAAAACAAAGTAAGTCATTATCAAAAATATTAAATATTCTTATCTCATCTTATTATAAAAAAAATTGGCTATAAATTCTAGGCCTATTATCTTAGAAACATGTTAATAGGCCCTTATAACATAGCTCACGTCGCTAAGTACAATTAGAACATTTAAATTTCATGAATTGCCAAAGCGTAGTCGTTTAGATTATGTACTTCGGTAACCCGGTAAAGCATTTAAGGATATCTATATATTTCTTTTAATTTAGGGATTATTCAATGCAGGTCTAGAACTCTGAAAGCAAGATTTTTTTATATAAATATCATATTAAATGAAAGCCCAGAATATGAAGTTTTTTTAGTTGCACACTGTATCCCGTACATTACCAGAGTAACCAGGGGGAACATGGGAACCTAGTGTTAAGACATTCGCCATTAAGATAGTTCCGTTCAACACCTCATTATTTTTGTAAAGTGAAATTGAGAAATAATGAAATTTTAAAACAAAGATCCCAACACCAATTTTTAAAATATGTTAAGAAAATTATAAAATGTTTGTTAGCTATCCGACAATTGTGATATGTGTCAATTTTATTTACAGCTAGCCTTGGCCGAAATATGTAGACTGTTTACATATAAACAGAAATAGCTGGTCTTAATACGATCATAATTTAAATATTTACCTAGTGGACATTAGAAGTGATATTGCAATGTTATAATCGCCAATATCTTTTTTTATATTTATTCTGTTCAATGCCGCATGTAGCAGTTTAGACAGAGGGAAGGCAGAGAATAAGACATTCCTGACCCATTTTTGAGACAGTGTGTGTTGAGTGGCTAAACTCAACGCCGCGTTTTGTCTTGTACCAGAGCAAGAAAATGTAAGTAAATAAAATCAAAACCAAGAACCTGTTTACGTGAAGGGTTCCGTACCGTTATTTATAAAAAAATTATAAAAAAAATCACGTTTGTTGAATGAGAGTCCCCTTAAATATTTATTTTATTCCGTTGTTTAGTATTTATAATCTTATCGGCAGTCATCATTTGTGAAAATTTCAATAGTCTTACTATCACGGTACATGACATACATACTGCCTTGGGTCAGACGGATAGACGGAAAGACGGAAGGAGTCTTAGTAATAGGATACTGTTCTACTTTTTGGGTATGGAATCTTAAAAGGTAATAACATAAATAATGGAAACCGATTGTCTCAATTTTGTTTATCCTTTTACGCGGGATACAGCGTGAACATACATATAAAAATAAAATCATCTTCACGCTGTATCCCACACACAGCACTTCGTACCCCACTTTCCCCCGAATTTTTCAAAGCATTGCGTGTTGAGTGGCGTAACTCAACGCCGGGCTTTTGCCTTGATACCAGAGTGAAGAAATGAAATAAAAGTAATAATTAATTCCTTCGAGTAAGGAATATTATATAAAATATTTTTTATTTTATATAAAATATTTTTTAACATTTCGTATATAAAATCAATATTTTCTTCCCAAACGTACCTTTTGTATTTTTGTATATTGTATATGTAGCAGTTACTCGGAACCAATACGTACCTGTAACAAATAATTATATTTCATTACTAACATTATTAATGGAGATTCAACTTAAAAACAACTATAATTAATTAAAAACAATCTGTTAAGTGCGAGTTGGACTGGCCCACGAAGAGTTCCGCACCACTTTCATGATTGTATGTCAAGGAAAACGTGACTTATAAAGTGTCACTTGTCACTCAAGACAACAAAGTGATCCAACGCTTCCCGTATATTTTTTTACGGTACGGAACTCCAAAAAAATATTATTTAAAATAAAAAAAAAATTGCGAACGAAAACGATTTGAGAAAATTCTATCTGATGTGGGGAATGGAAGTGTCTAGTATCTTAATATTAGGTTCCCAGGTTCCCTCTGCCTACCATACCATGTGCTAAATCTATCTAAATAATCTAGAAAGACAAGGTTATAAAAAACTACAAAATTAAGCGGTAGACTGGTGGATAATACGTAAATATTATTCTTACTCACAAATAGCTTAACTAACTTAAATAGAAAGAGTTGTCTTTAACGAGACATAAAAGTTGTAGTACTTGAACGATGTAGCTTTGTAACTTAAACAACCTTAACTGTAGGATAAATCATACAAAACTAGAAAGTAATTTTCTTGCATATTTCGTTTCTAACGAGATTTTAAATCAAGTTGTTAAACGAATGCTGACCGTGTATAAATAAATATCATATATAAAGACATAAAATATATATTCAAATAGAAATTTTATAGTTCATTTTGTTTATCTGTCTTTTTTAGTGTTTGGAGAGTTCTTCGAAAGCTTGAGTTTTATTCTTTCCATACATTATATAAGTTTTTTAAGCTTTACTGTGTTTCTATATAACACGATAGATAAATCTAGTTGTAAGACACTCTGATAAGCAGAGTTTGAGACACTCTCTCCTTCCTCTCTTTTCAGTCGAATTGGGCACTCGCGAAGTGGTGGAAGTGGCGGAACTCACCGACGCGCTCGTTTCGTTACCAGAGAGAGAGAGAGAGAGAGAGAATGAAAAAAATCAATTTCACAAATTAATTGTGACACTGTAAGACGCCACGACACCTCATTGTACAAGTTGTAGCCCGCAACTTTATAGGCGTTGACAGTAAGCCGTAAAATTATTTTTTTTTCACATTCCCGTACAAGCTTTTTCTTTGTGTCAATCAGTATCCCCTATATAGCAGGGTAGGCAAATGGAACCCAATGTTGACAGTCTGTTCCCCATTTTCCGCCAAATTATGGACGCATTACTATTATATATTGCGTGTTAACTCTTTTTCGTTTGAGGTCGATCGTGGCGCAGCGGTACGAGGTGTCACTGTAAAACTGATAGGTTGTGGGTTCGATCCCCACTCGAGGAGATGAAATATTTTCCACTCAACACGCAATGCCTCCAGAATTCGGCAAAAAGTGGGGAACAGGAGTGTCTTAACACTTGGTTCCCTCTGCCTACCCTGCTGTGTGCGGGATACAGCGTGAAGCTGATTTCATTTTATTTTAACTGGCGGAATTCAACGCCGCGCTTTGCCTCGACACTAGAGTGAAGAAATGAATATGTTAAATATTTCATTTCCTGGAGCGGCAATTGAACCCACAACCTGTCGTTCTTACAGTCGCGATTTGTGCCCTGGGGCCACGACTGGCCTCAAACTTTGAAATACCTCGTATTGCTAACAATATCCTTTATTAAGGAGAAGTTTAAGCTTTCTACTGAAACTATTTGAATTAATTTTATATCTTAGAGGTATTTTGTTGGAACCTAGTGTTAAGACACTCCGTTCTCCACTTTCTGACGAATTCTGCAGTCATTGCGTTCTGAGTGGCGGATCACAACGCCGCGCTTTGCGTCGACACCAGAGCGAAGAAATGGAATTATAAATTTAAATAATTTAAAATTTAAAATATTTAATTTTCTCGAGTGGGGATCAAACTTACAACCACTTACGTTTACAGTCACACACTTGCGCCCCTAAAATATGACAAGTCTCAGCTACAATAAAACTTGTAAATAGTTATAAAAGATAAATTTATTATGTATATAGTATGTCCTAGAAGCTCTAAATAATTTAAAAGGAATAAAACACTGTATTTCTGTTGCCATACATTTGTAGAGAACATAAAACATTTATTATATAAGTTTATACAAAATCGTAAACTATGCACTTTATGATGATATGAAATAATAATTTAAAATTCAATGACTTTAAGACGCCACCGAGGCGCAGTGTGAGGTCTTACTGAAAATCTGTAACTGTTTCGATTCAAATTTGGTGAATTGTAAAGAATATTTTTGTTTCACAATCTTTAAGCAAAGTAATATTTTTTTTTATTTCACTGCCTAAAGATCTCGTAAACTGATGAAGAATTGAGAAAAATAATGTATATAATATAAGTATTTTCATTTCTGCACATTGATTTATAATTAGAAAATATTTGTCATTTTAACATTCGAAAACTTTTTTACAAAAATATTGAAAAAATTAAATCAGCTTAACGTTGTATCCCGACCACATCAGGGAAGGCAGAGGGAAGCTATTGTTTATACACTCCGTTCCGAGAAATCGCGTGTTAAGTGGCGGAATTCAATGTCGCACTTTGCTTGGATACCAGAGCGAAGAAATAAAAATATAAATTTAAATAAATATTTAATTTCCTCGAGTGGGGATCGAACCCACAACCTGTCGCGTTTACAGTTATACTTTGTGCCTCTGCGCCACGACTGGCCTCACCACAAAAATATATTTAGGTAAAAGTGAAAAGTAGATCTAAATCAAACCAGTTTATTTTAATTATAAAATAATAATTTTTTTAACCACTGAGATCTAATTGTTTACAAACAATGAAATAAAAAGCTACAAAAGCTGTAGCAATAATAACTTAATATAATTGTGTGTAATTAAAACAAAAAGCTATGCAAAATAAGAAAGTGTAAGCTTGCGGCAAAACTGTCTATTTTTTTATAGAAATTCTTTTTTCAACTTTACATATTATCAATCTTGGCAAAGTAGGAAAAAAATCTTGTCAAGGCACTTCGTTTTCCAGTTCCTGCTCGAATTCATAACATTGGGTGTCAACTGGTAGAATTCAACGATACAGGTGTAACAAACCGAAAGAATAGAGAAATTAAAATAATTAGTTCTTTCAAATGGAAATCGATGCCATGCGATGGTTGCATCGCGTTTTTAGTCAAGCAGTATAAATATTTTATATACGAGCAAAGAAAATATAGCTATCCACTATATATAAATCTATTAACAATATAGATAAAAAGAAATTATGAACTATAGCTGTCATATGGTCTAAGATCCCTTGACAGCCAGACCTTCCTATTTTATAAAACCTGAAAGTGTATCTGCGTATACACCTAAGATAGTTAAGTACTGTCAGTGAACATGTAATTTAGATGGTAGTTACTTTGGCACCCAGTTGTTAAATAGTACCTCGCTTTTGTTGAGGTGTAAAGCTCATGTTTTTTTTTTTTTTTATTTTCTTGGGAATAATATTGAAAACGGCGTTATATATTGCCAGACACTAAGCACGATTTCAGGCCCCTGTCAGAACTAAACACAAAAAGTATAAGTAAGCATATTTTCGTCATTGTACTAAGAAAGTAGACAGCTTTCTTACTTTTTAGATGACTCAGTTACCTTGTACAGACAAAAGAATAAAATAAAGACATTTACCAGTATTCTCTACAAATTATGAAAAAGACAAGAAATTATAAATTTTAAAATTTACTATAATATTTTTTAAGAAAAGAAATAGAACGGAGTGTCATGCGACTTAATTGTCCCTTTTACTCTACTAATATTAATAATTGAAAAAATAAATGAGGCTAGTCGTGGCGCAGGGGCACAAAGTGTGACTTTAAAATCGACTGGTTGTGAGTTCGATCCTCACTCGAGGAAATAAAATATTTATTTACATTTAAAATAAGAAGAAGTAAAGTACTTTCATTTCTTCGCTCTGGTAGCAAAGTGCGACGTTGAGTTCCACCACTCAACACGCAGTGCCTTCAGAACTCGGCAGAAAGTGGAGAACGGAGTGCCTAAACACTAGCTTCCCTCTCCCTACCCTGCTGTGTGCGGGATACAGCGTGAAGCTGATTTGATTTGAAAAATAAATAAATATACATAATAAAGTATACGCCGTCCATATTTGTATGTACAGCATTAATGTACGGATCACGTTTAAAGCCAGTTACACGCGTCATTTACTTCGGAAAATTTTGGCTGAATTATATTGTTTGCTTAAGATTTTATCCGATGTGTTTAACCGCTTAAAATATTACCATAATTATTATGTAATGGCATGCTTTTGTTTTCGTTTTACCAAGTATATATTTTTTTTGTTTTCTTATTTTTTCAAAGTCAATTTCTGGTATAAAATGGTTTTTCTTTTCGTTTTTCGTATCTTTTTTTTTGGTATGTAGAGTTGAAGGAGAGCTAGTGAAGGGTTTCTCCGTTTTGTTTTAGAATAAATGTATAGGACGGTTTACTGTTTAATTATGGAAAATGAACGTTTTATATTTAGTTGTTAACGCTTCAGAGAAAAATGTGTTAGATCACTGTGCCTACTTTACATTTAGCGGTGCTAACTTCCGCCACTCAACACGCAATGCTAACAACAAACACTAGGCACCATTTGCCTACTCTGCTGTATGCGAGATACAGGGTGATGACAAAGAAATTTTTCCCACATACAAAAAAATAAAATTATTTCATTCGTACTAACATTCATTTAAGCTTCCTCCCATATTCGACTTAACCGACCGTAGCGCAAAGTGTCATTAAACACGAGATTCCCTCCGCCAAAGGAAGCGTTAGGATATGAATTATCCACATATTGAATTTAGTATGTTCATATGTAACATTTTATTACAAATTAAATTTTCCACTTTAATATGCTTTTATAAATATAGTTTGAATTTGAATCTTAATATGGGTTCTTTTTATTGAAAACTATTAAGTAGGCTTAGTAGCAATTTAATTTATTAAATATGACTTTTTGTTGCAAGCAAATGTTTGTATAATTTGGGCAGTTAAAATAAATAAATAATTAAGCATCACGTTGTACCCCGCACACAGCAGGGTAGGCAGAGTGAACCTAGTTTTAAGTTCCCCACTTTCTGCCGAATTCTGGGGGCATTGCGTGTTGAGTGGCAAAACTCAACGCCACGCTTAGCCTCGATTTGGGAATTTGGGGAGTTAAATATTTTTTATTGAATTTTTTATTTACTTCCTCAAAATATCAAATAAAAAAAACTTTGAGTATGACTCTAACAGATATTAAGTGTTACGAATAGATACTAAAATTAAATGTAAAAGTTGGTGAGGATGAATGTTTGTTCCAATTTCACACAAAAACTACTGAACAGACTTACATGAAACTTCATATAAATATTTCTTATACATCAAAATAGCACATAGGCTACAATTTAAATTACAAATATTTTATATAATTTGGCTATATAATAAAGACGAGAAATGAAGTTATTTAACAAATAGCATTCTCTCTTGCCAAATGATCTTTCTTAGCAATAATCTTTGGGTAGCAGGTATTTTGAAAATATCTCTCTACAGAGATGCTAGGAATATAAATTATAACAAGCGTATCAGTATTTCTGTATGGATGTTCTGTAACGGAGTGTCTTAATATTAGGTTCCTTTTGTCTACCCTGCTGTGTGCAGGATACAGTGTAAAGCTACAAATTTTTTTCAATTTTGTTTAGTTTTATAGTGTTGTTGTCTTGTCACTACAGAGTCCAAATAAAAATAAAAATTTCTACCGAGTAGAAATCTAAACCACAACCATCGTGCTTATAGTTAAATACTGTGCAGTTGAGTCTCGGCGGCCTTCATATTATTGAAAAATGTAACCTATAGGATTTTCCAAAATTATAAAACGTAAATTTGCGAGCTATTCCACCGTAAAGCTACTAAGTAAGAAGCTGTCCAATAAATTTGCAAAACATCCGCAGCTTAAGTATCTGCGTTACAAAATTCTGGACTATAATTAATTACATGTCGCAATATCATTTTCCTCAACTTAATTACTTTACAAATATCGCGGAGCTTCCGCTTGAGCTTTTAAATTCAATGAATAATATAATCACTAGTATAGTATTATAAGTTTTTTTTGAAAATATTTAAAATTTCAGTATATAAGAGAAAGCCGGTAGTGAAGAACGTAAGTATATTAATAGTGAGTGGAGTGTCTATACACGAGGTTCTCAGCTTTTCTCTGTCTACTGGATGCAGTACAAAGCAGAAAAAAAGTCGTCGCGCAGATGGACATCTTCTGAGTGTAAATACGACTTGATCTTCACTCTAGATATTATTTTAAAGAATAGAAGATAATTATTATAAAGAATCCGCCTGTATAAACTAAATTTATATATCCATTAACACTCACCCATCAAGACAAATCCAATAACGTATCATTCATTAAAATCGGTTCACTTAACGGTTTAACTACAGTTAGTTACAAAGGAATGAAAAAAAATCGAGTACTAAACCAAAACTATCGTATAAAAAGTATATTATACCAAAAAATAAATATATATAAAGTCTTAAATAATTAATATAACATTAAAATTGCTTAAAATATTCGCATTAAATTTAATTTTTTATTCTAAAAGTCTAAAAGATATTATCATTATTTCAACCAAAACGTGAATTTGATGCAAAATTTTAACGAGCTTGGCTGAATTGTTAAGAGAGACCGCGAGAACCACAAACTTTTGAACGATATTCCTTTAAACGCAATGAAATGAAACTATTGAAATATTAATACAAACGTCACGCTGAAAATCAAAATTTATTCTATAGATTTTAAACATTTAAAGTGCTTTACCAAATTAATAACAGGAAAATATTTTTGAAAAATGTATATGACTTTGAATTAACCAAATTGGACAGTTTTTAAGAGGTGCGGGTTCGAGTTCCGCTACTTACAAGTTCCTCTTACTTACTATTAAAAATACTCTTTGACCATATTGCATGTTATATTGAGGAACTAAACATCGCGGCTTGAAATTTTAATATTAATAATATTTAAATAGTACTCACGACACATTGTTATTGTATTCACAATGTCCTTTCCTTTTTTTTCCTACATTTTTAAAAAATATTTATTCTATAAATTTTAGAGCTATAAAACAAATAGCCCATCTTTGCCATCATGTCGCATTGGAACAACATCCGACTGTAAGCACAACGTTCGAGGGTTCAATTCTCACTAAGGGGAAAAATGATTTCTTTTTAGTCGCTCTGCTAATATGACAAAGCGTGATGTTGAGTTCCGCACACACACACACACAGAGACAATATTTTGAAAATTGGGCTGATAGTGGGGAGCGAAATATCTTAACATTAGGTTACCTCTACTTGCCTCTTATAATTGCCTTTTTTTAAATAAATAAATAAATAAAAGTAATCCTACTATTTTCTTTACAACATAAAAAAAATCTAATGAGAAAAGTACGTCTAAGAAATTATAAACTCAAAAGTTCCAAAGGACGTGCAATACATACGTTCGTTGACGTTTCAAGAAATAATAATATTGCAATATTAAAAGTTATTTTGAGTGAATGACCTCTTAAGGTGAGTGCAAGTATAATTCTCACCTGTATTCATAATAATGATATTTCTGTCTTTATTACTGTTTGGCTTAACGTCTTTTTTTGACATTAAAATAACGTTAAATATAATAAATATTTATTACTCTCGTCTCATCAGCAACTGTCTGTAAACACGACGATTGTGTGTTCGATTCTCACTGGAATAATTTATCTTCGACAAAACACGGTGTTGAACTCCGCCACTCTACACGGAATATCTCGAAATTTTGATGGAACACGGGGAACTGGGGATTATGACAACAAGTGACTTCCAGGTACCCTGCTATAGCCGAGATACAGTATGAAACAAAAATAAATATATTGCTCTCATGGCTTCGACGCCATCGTGTTGTAAAAAAGTAGAAGAAAGATAACTGAAAAGGTGATAAATATGGGTTTGATCCCCATTCGAAAGAAAAAAATATTTTCATTTCCTAATTTTGCTAAGATTGAATTGAATTCTGCTTAGTTGACACTGCTTTTTGAAAAAATGAGGGAAACAGAGTGTCTTAACACTGAATTCTCTCTGCTTATCCTGATTTACTATCAAATATGAAGCTGGAAAAAATTGTTAATGAAACAAGTATAACGAAATTAACTTTAAATTTCACATGACCATATTTGTTTAACCAGTCAAATCTCATCCTGCGATGCGTAAAGTAAAAAGGTAAGAAAATAAATAAAAGGAATGTGATGGTGTAATCTAATTTGATTTAACCGAATTCTGCGGGTAAGGATAGACTAATGGAAACATGGTCAAAGGTTTAATATATTATGTGGAGAAAGTAAAAACAAGCCTTGTAAATTTCGTTACGTAAATTTATAAATTTCTTCAAATTTTATTGTTTTCTTTTTGTTTGTGGTTCGTTCATCATATTTATTTAAATTTAATATTCTTTATATTAGTTTCTTTTTTTATGCATTTATACATATTGTAACAGTATGTATCTTGGGTATAAGTTAAATATAAATAAATAAATAAAATAAAATATGCATGGCAATACACGTAAATAACATAGTTAATTATGAATAATACAAACTATATATTTTTAATACCATATTAATCGAGACGAGTTCGTGTATTGTCGTCCCAGTGTCGCGGCCGTCGTTCTGTCTATATAGGTGGTGGTGATGCTTGGAAGGCAACGGTCGAGTCGAACTCTTAAGTACTACGGTACTAATAAATATGATGCACATAAAGACTCGTACCAAGTATATTATAAATATAATATAATAATTCGAAGCCTATGATGGCACGATCTTTTAGGATCGAATTTCTTATAAAGGCAATATATGTGTAGGGGCGACACATATTGTGGATCCAAGTGATCTTTGACCAATATTATGATATTGAATGTTGCTTGACGTCGCGGAAGCTGACGTGATGGGCTTATGCGAACTGTTATAGCGACATTAACTATGTCGTGGCTGATGCCGTCTCGCAGTACGCTCGCGATACGTAAGCTATGCTTGTATGGCGTTGGTCATTGACATATTATATACCACTTCTACGACTTGGTATACGACTAGTAGGTGTGTGGTGCTATTTTATGTCCCAGCTCCGGTGTATGTAGTAGTGTCCGCCTGTCTCATACGGGTGTGTGATGCTATTTTATGTCCTGGAACTCTGGTGTATGTAGTAGTGTCCGCCTACGGTTCGAGACACGACTGTGGGGTGTGTGCCGTGCGTTTATTTAACATATCGGCCGCCTAGCGGTAGTGCGTTCGTTCCAACGACTTATATTGATCTCACAAATCAATCAACATCACGAATCACCATTCTAATACAATCTTAATATAAACAAGCGTAACAAGTACCTTCGGAAAGATCACACACAAACGTCTCGGAGGGTTCAACGATGACTGTAAAGCCACGGTCTGGTCGGAACTCACGGTGTAGGGGCGGGGCGGTGCCCGTACTCTTTCTTCCTTTTATTATAACTAGTTCGCAGTTATAGTGGAGAGGAAGATAGGACGCGCTCTTGGCTTTTCTTCGGACGAGCTTCGAGTTATGACAATGTCATATTGTCGAGTTTCCAGTTATCTAAATAACTGACACAAGAACAACTTCTGATGGCAAATATCTTATTAAAGCGATACCTTCTAATGGCATAATATAAAATTCTTTATACTGTTACCTCTGTATCTCTAAAAGATTTTGGGTTCTTCACGATCACAACTATAAACGGTTCTAACCACTAGACACTTCACGAGCCAAGGCATTATTTATTAAATAATGTTTTTAAAAGTTTTTGAGATGACAGTTACAGCATCACGAGCCAATGCATTATTTTTAAAATAATATTTTTAAAGGAGTTTGGGATATCAGTTACAATATGTGCAATAAGCAATATGGAGTAAAAATCCCTAATTCCTCATATAAACTTAATTAAATTAAAATTAATCCACTGTAACCACTCTCCACCTACATAAGAGGCCACAAGATTGTTCGCGGATGCTTCTACAACATTTCGATGAGAAACTCACCATAGTTTATTAGTTAATAGTTCTGTAATTCTACACTATAAAAAGAATAAAAAATAAATGGAAGGACATTTGTCACACAAATCATTTTGGTTTGTAGGATTTTGTTCAAGCTTTTCAGTTATAGACACTGCAGACATCGATATTAACTTTTATTCATACGTACTTAGCTTCCTCGGAAAATAAAAAAAAACTCTAAAATCTGTGTATTAATATTATAATAATGAAAAGTTCGTTTGGATGAACGCGCTAATCTTAGAAAATCCTAGTTCAATTATACAATACAAAAAAATATTTTAACTGATATTTATTTTTATTGGACTGTTGAAGTAAAACCACAGGTGAAACCTAGTGATAAGTAGTAAGCCGAATCATATCCTAATATATTTGACAAATATCATTCGTATGGAATTTCTTAGGAAAAGGATGGAGGATATTGCCTAGCAGCAGTATTTATTAGAGCATGTTAAATGATTAAGGGAATGTGACCTCAGACCTCAGCTCGTGTCCCTAAATATTTGGTTAGCCATACATACCCTCGTACGTGTCGTCTTACAAAACAAAATTAGAATTCTATAATTTATGGGTAATTGGGTATTTAATTAAAACAGCAATGATTGAATTGTAGTATCACATATTTTAGGATTGTATGATTTTCAAAATTTGTTATATTTTTGTGATTTATGTATGGTATACCTTGAGGCTCTGTGATAGACCGTCTGACGGTAGACGTGATTGTTAGCTCGAATCCCAATCAAAGGAATTGTTATATTTAAATTATTTTTAACTCCCTGATATATCTCACAAGAGCACCATTGATGCCAGATGAGCGCCATTGATCCATACGCAATTCTCTCGAAAACTGAGTGTAAAATGGGGATTGGGCCCTCTGGCTCTTCGAACGTCCCTGTTAAATTTGATTTGTTAAGGAATTAACAACGTCATTCGCAATTGAGCATTTCAACATTTTACCTTATAAGAATTCCTTGAGACTAATAGACCAAAAATAACAATTGTGTACCATGCGAGCATGTCTAAACAAAGCTGAAGCAAAGTAAAAATTTTCTAAAAATTCCACGAATGCAGGACCTTGTTTTAAAGCACTTTTGCCATTTATTGCCCAGTGTTCTACTTTAAACTGGCGGTTTAGACGTTCAGACCTTCTTTAACGGCTGCGATACGATACGCCTTACTGAAACTTTATATATTATTTAAAGACGACTGTATAAGTATTTTAATAGTATATTAAGTTAGTATTTTAATTCATACACTATTTTCTCTATTATATGTATGATAAGAAACAGATAAGATTCAGAAATTAAAAATAATAAGAAATGTATAGAAAAATTTGATATTATTGCAGATGCTAGTATATATAGATGCTAGTATATAGCGTGAAGTAAATTTCACTTAATTAATTATATCTTAAAAACTGTAAGTTAGATTTACACTTATTTAACATCATTTCAAATATAATAAAGTGAAAATATTTTTTTTGTAATATATTTTACACTACAATATTAAAAAAAATAAAAAACTACAATATTCAATTGGCAGTCATAATTAAATGGGGCATATATTAGAAAACACAATATAAAGAACACGCAAAATAAAATTTCTCAAAAATTTTGTAGAGCAATTATACTATTATGAAAAAAAAAAAATAATTAATGCTAATTGTATAGTTAACGCCTTTGTACTAAAAGTCTTAAAGTAAACGCAATGGTTGTGGGTTCGATTTCCGCTGGCGGCAATAAGTTTCGCAATGAAATGTCTCGAAAATTACCACATAGTTTCATTCCATTTTAGTCTACAAATCAATTCTATTTCAGTAGCACCGTATCGTAAATTCGAAATGTCACTGGAATGCAATCAAAGCCCAGGTTTTAAAGTCTTTATAGGTAGGCGATAAAATGTGGTGATAAAACGCTTCATTATTTTTCTTGGTCCTTAAAAAGATATATAATTTAAAGACGTTCTCTTTATAATAGATATATTAAAAATATTAAGTGATTTTGTTGTAATACTGGCAATATACCGTTGGTTCTTTTAGAAAAGTATTTTTTTATTTATACGTACGTGTTGCAGCTGCAGTCTTTAGGTAGGGGATCTCAGTGCCTATCCCTTTCACCCTTATGTATGTTTAGCGATTTTCAATAGTTCAGCAGATATTTAGAAATTTCTGATTTTATTTAATAAAATGGGATTCTTGAAGAAAATTGCCAAACACAGCTTAACAGCTGCTGTCTGCGCTCATGATTTTTCTTCCTCCATATAGCTCACTAATACGCCTTTCGTAATATAATAGCTTCTATAAAGCTTCGGTCTACAAATCCTAAAATAGCATCCAAACATAATAGTTTTTTAAAAAGTCATTTTTTTAAAAAAAAATCAGGTGCTATAGTGACAAAAAATCAATGTGAACCAACATTCACGTTAATATTAATATTCACATTGTAGAAAAAAATAGTTCACAAGTATTTTTTCTGTACTACCTCATTATCCTAACTTATTATTAAAAAATTGGTTTTAAATAGATTTTTTTATAGAAAATATCACGTTGTTTTCTCATTTTGGTTCAATTCAATAACAGTAAGTATATAAATAAAACGGCTCTTAAGAATTTCATTTAGAAAAACGATTTTCCTTGTATAGGCTTAGGAGTCGAATCCCTTTTCTAGGAGAGAACAAATGGCTCGTTACTTCAAGACTTCGTGATAAGATAACGTTTATCTTTCAATGTTCAATATATTCGTATACGAAAATTACTGTGACTGTTTTACTTTTTCTGAATGCTGGAAATCTGTTCATTTGTCTCCAGAAATATTTAAAAATTTAGTTTTTTTAAATAATAATTTAAGTTGTTTTAATTTATTAGTATCTTCAACTAGCGGACCCGTGCTTGAACTGTACAAATGTTTATTAAATATGGGATTAGAAAGAAAATAGACATAATTAATATTAAAAAAATATCTGAGTAATTAAAATGAACAAACAAAATAAGAAAAAATAATAAAAAAATCAAATTAAATCAGCTTCACTCTGTATCCTAGGGAACCTAGTGTTAGGACACTCCGTACTTTGGTCTCCACTGGCCACTCCGTGACACCTCATCCATACTACAATAATTTACATAAAAAAAGAAAATCTTAATAAGTAATAAGAGAAAAAAAAAGAAAAATAATAATAAGTAATAAGATTTGCTAATATAATTTTAAATTTGTAACATTTAAACATAGCTCTATCTAAGGGATACAATATCATCATAACGGTGTCAAATAAACATTACTATCCAATTAAAAGCTTCTAAAGCTATTTCGAGCGCTCCCAGCTTAAATGCAAATGTGAGCTTACTGTAGGATCTAAGATATGAACTTTTTAAGACATAAACTTCTTTCAGATTTGGCTATTGCCTAAGAAAGTATCACTAAATGGAAATTTCAAAGTAAATGTAACAATTTATATGTAGTATGTTTGTGCACTTTCTAATTATTGTTTAAATTTATTATTCTATGGAGAACAAAATCTTTTGACGATGTTAGATATTTTTATATTTGAATTGGTAAAAGCGTCAAGCTTTAAAAAATACATATAGGGAACCTAAGGCCTAATTTTCGAGACATTGTGTGTTGAGTGACTGAACTCAACGCCGTTCTTTGTCTTCTGGGCAGAGCTAGTTATAACTCATTCTCCTATGTGGCAATCGAACCCATTAGTGATGCGTTGCCAGTTAGATACTGTGTCACGAAGGTCTCAAATTTATAGAATAGTGAATAGTGAAGCAACAATAATATCGTCGTAGTGCAGTAACACAAGCGTGACTGTAATCGGTGGTGAGCTCTAATCCTACTAGTGGTAACGAATTATTTTATATTTGAATTTCATTGCTTTGGTAACGATGCAAAGTGCGGCATTAAGTTACGCCACTCAACATGTTATGTTCCGAGAATTCGACGCAAAGTGGGGAACGGTAGTATTTTAATGGGAAGTGTGTTACAACAGTAGAATCTTTCTGCCTACTCTGATATGTGCGGGCGTAAGCGTACAGCGTAAGGCTAAAAAAAAGGAAATCAAATAAAATAAATATTTTTCGTGAATAAAATTGATAAGAAATTCGAGTACCGAATTCCTTTTAAAAAAATTAATGGCAAAGCGCAAATATACAAAGTCAGTCAGTGACACGTACGGAAACATCTCGTTTAAGGTTTCCTTTAGCATCTCTTCTACATACATGTTGAAAATTGAACATTTAAGAATGATATTATATTATTGAATATTGATTGAGGCTATCGTGGCGCAAAGTCACAATCGTTAGAATGTAAACGCGACAAGTTGTGGGTTCGTTTCCCACTCGAGAAAACGAAATATTTAATATCATCATTAATATAGGACTGTCCTAACACAAGGTGCTTGGTAAGCAAAGGGAACCTGGGGGAGGTTCCCTTTGCTTACCAAGCTATATGCGAAATACAGCGCAAAACTAAAAATATACCATATTAAAGAGAGTTATTTAAATCTTGGCAACTTTGCATGAACCAAAAACAATCCATCAATCGCGGAAGCTCAATTTGACAAGGCAATCCTGTGATAAATTCGCCCCTTTACAGATTTAACGAATTTGCACTGTATCTTTGGTGTAGCCTTGGCTTACTAGTGTTTTATATGAAGATGAAGATACAAAATTAGGTTAGCAATATACAAAATCGGATTTTTTGGACTGTATATTTGAATATATTCTATAATAATAAATATAATTATTTTTTTTATTTAAAATTTTCAATTAAATTTCATTTTTGAATTATACGAGTAGTTTCGGAACAAATGAGTTTTTTTTAAAAAGATCTAGATCTAAGAAAATAGTGTGAAGTTAAAAAACAGCAATACCCAATAGTAAGTCCATTACGAAAATCCTAACAATATAAACAAAGACGATACACCTAAAGAAAATCTTCTCTATTACCCTACAGCTTCAAACAGCTTCGTGTAACATCGTTGAAAATAAAAATAAGTGAAATCGAGTTAACCCTAATTCAATTTAAAGCTACCCTTACCTCCCTACCTTCTAAAGAGAATGCTTTACCACACAAAATTGCTTGCCACATTAAGATTCACTGCAGTAATAAGTAATAACAATTTTCTTTTACTGTTATCACATGTATTTATTCAGTAAATACCTGCGTTACATTGGAATGAAGATGTTATAATTTTGCATGTTATTTGGCAGCCTATTTGGTGAGTGTTAGATTTTTTTTAGTTTCACGCTGTATCCCGCAAACATTTATGTACGAGTACGCATGGTAGGTACAGGAAACTCTGTTAAGACACTCCATTCCCTAGTTTCCGCTCAATTTTCGTATCATTGTGTTGAGTGGCAGACTTCAATGCCTCGTTTTGTCTGATTACGAGAGCCAGGAAATCGAAATAATTATTTCCCTCGAATGGTAATCGAACCTACAACCGTCGTTACGTCGTTAACAAATAATATGAGTTCAGTGCTAGTGTGGGAAAAGACGATATATAGCTAGGACGGTTGTTATAAGTTTGGCATGCATGTATTTATGTATGTGTATGTATGTCTGTTTATGTCCTCACAGACCCGCAATAATCAGAACGGATTTGTAAAGGTGATTTAGCCGGAAGTGTCCTTAGCAATAATTTAAGAAAATATATGCATTCGATATTCCGTATCCTGTCATTTTGATTTGCTTACTTCTTAGAGTTGTTTGTTTATTTCTTTAATTTTAATTTAATGTGTAAACTATTAACATCAATCAAACAAATTCTTTCACTTTATAATAAATACTAAGTAGAAATTTTATTCACTAAATCTAATCGTACTTCCAATTTCTTAAACAAAAACAGCCCCAAGATATAAAAAAAAATAATATTTATGCCAGCAAAAAGGAATTATATCAAACGAGTCTGCTTATAATTTATAGAATAGCATTTTCCCACTGCGCCTCACCGTACCATCTCTTATACATGTTTCCGCAAATCTTCTTAATGTTCGCTTAACGACTTCTAGACTGCGAACGATAGATTTACTTGATTCACGTATTCATATTCATATTATTTTCTTATGGGTACCTACGTGACTTTTCCTTATTGAGTGAAGATATTCTTATATGTAATGTACGTAAAATATTATATAGGTTGTGTATGTGTGTTTATATTTAGTTTTAAGACATTAAATCCCTCATTTTCGAGACATTCTGTGTTGAGTGATGGAATTCAATGCCACGCTGTGTCTTCTTATGGGACCAGGTCGTTATTGACCGGAATCTAAGTTTTAATCCAATCACGTGTCGTGTGTACACTGTTTCTTCTAGTCTAATAAGAATGTGGAAACAAAAATGCGATCCATGGCTTCGCCCATTTAAACTTATTGTTATATTGTAGCCAAATTACATAATATTTTAATATAAACTATAACCTATGCTATTCTGATGTATAAGCTATATTACTGTAAAGTTTCATTTAAATCCGTTCAGTAAAGTGGAACAAACATTCGTGTTCAAAAACTTTCACATTTATAATATTGGCAGGAAGTAGGATTATGTATATATTTGTGGCAATGTTGAGACGCTTCTGGCTGCAGGGCATGTTAGTGATATTTAGTCGTCGTACACGTGGTGTTGAGTTCCGCCACTCAACACGCAATTTCCATGGGCGAAGTGACTTAACACTACTTTCTCTCAGTCTATCCTGCTATATGCGGGACGCCAAAATAAAGCTAAATAAAAGAAAAAAAAACATAGAATAATATAAAAATACTATTATTATAGCATTAGCTAACATGTTTCGCCCATTAGTTTTATGAGTTGCCCTCACTGTGTGATAATTTCATTAATACTTCGTTTAGAAAGTAAATGGATGAAAATATTATCAAACTTGAACAGCTTTCTCTGGTTCTGTGTAGTTTTTTTAATAATATTTTCTTTAATAAAATCTTTGCTGTTATTTTACATTTTAAATGAAATTCTTTAACCGGATTGATTGCGCATGTTTAGTACTATACATTTTTGGAAATCCGATGTTTCAAACACTTTGCACCTGTTGTCTACTCGTGGCCGCCACTACCGTACTATTACTACTTATTTATTTTTTCTTAATTTAAACTATTTTTTTATCTGCAACTTCTGTCTACGGCCCCTTAGGGCACATAAAAAATCAAACTTCGCAACACAATCAAAAAATACGAGCATTTATACATAGTTTTTGCTGCATTTTGTACGAAATTTGTCGCATAAACCTTTAGAGTATTCCCGGTGGACTTAAAGTTATGAAATTTGGCATGAAGTGAGATTTTATTATATAAATAAAGGAAAAATAAAGGAAAAATGTAAAAAAAAACAAATTATAACTATTTCACAGATAAAAAAATATTACAAACTTATAGTTGTAGTTCAGTTCATCGAAATGAGTGTAACTGAGTGCAGCGCAAGCTTTCGAACAAGTTGTTGGTCATCTTTCAGAAGTTTCCTTTAATCTATAATCCTGAAATTAGTACGGAACCCTTGATGGTTGACTCCGACTCGCACTTGATATGGTTTTTTTTTATATTTTAAACTATTATTCCGGTAAGGTAGAAACATATTTTTGGACAACCTACAAAATTTTAATAGAGTGGTACTCAAACCGAGAGAGTCAAAGCTACGTTTGTTATTTTATACATTTTCTATATATTTTTTCGCTCTTTTTTGGGTGCATTGCTAAAGTTTTTTCTGTGATATTAGTCACTTATTTATCTAAAAGATGATTTATTATACTCAAATATTAATGACAATAGATAATAATGCTTTAAAGAATTACACGAAGAAGTCGTAAAACGTGTCCTTTATGTATTTTTTTTAGATATAACTTTATTTATCGACATATAATAAATACTGACGAATAAAAAACTAAATTTTGAAGTTATTTAACATTTCAAAACAATTCAACGGTCACCATCGTTTTCACAACTAACCTACAGGCTGCAAAAGGGACGATCGCGAAAGTGGGTTCAATTCTCACTCTGAGTAATGAATTATTTTCATTTACTCAATGACAAACACAAACGGCGCTGAGTTCTGCAACTCGACATACAACGCTTCAAAAAGCAGGCGGTAAATGGGGATTAGTTGAGTTCCACAACCATCGCTACGTCGAACCGCCGCCGCCGTTCCACTGCGCCATGGTATCACTGTTTTGTTTTGTTTTAGTAGTGTTAAGTGCACTTTGCCTCGACATTAGATTGAAGAAAATGGAAATATTACATATTTCATTACCTCGAGTGGCGATCGAACCTGTTGCGCTTACAGTCACACGCTTTTACCTGGCTGGCTTCACTGTTTATATGTTATTAACCATAATTATATTAGCAACCTATAAATAATGTTCCTTACTTAAACTAGGTTAACCTCAATAGATATGCAGTAGGGAATATATTCAGTAATATACGACTCATAACTTTACGGCTAGTCGTTAGCGAGATCGCTTTATGATGAAATTGCAAAACATTTTACTGCTATGTTAATGACATTGGTGTAGAAGCGACAATGTTTTAATAGTATCTACTATAAGTACTCGTACATATCTACATCACAAGTATATATGATACGATCTTAATAAGAAGTTATTATAGATTTTTGTTAAAGTACTTAAGGATTTCTTAGTTATTGAGGTTTGAAGGTTGTGGGTTCGATAACCAATAGTAGGATTTTTTTTTATCAGATTTACGCTGTATCCCGCACACAGCGGGGTAGGTAGAGGCAACCTAGTGTTAAGACACTCCGTTCCCCACTTTCTACCGAATTCCGGAGGCATTGCTTGTTGAGTGGCAGAACTCAACGCTGCGCGAAGACAGAACGCCAGAGCGAAGAAATGGAAATATAAATTTAAGTAAATGTTTATGATACAACTGCTCGAGTGAGGAACTACAAAACAAAATGGAACCCACAACCAGTTGGTTTTACAGTCACACCTCGTGCCGCTGCGCCACGACGGGCCTCTCTTCCTCACGAATGGCGGAAATGATATATTGTTATTTCCTCGCTCTGCCACTTGATATGCAATGTCTCGAATTGACAATAAAAATGGAACTTGAAGTGTCTTGACAGTAAGTTTTCTCTGCCTATCCTTCTATACGGAATAAATCGTGAAACTCCTATGAGTATTTTTAATAAAAATATGCCTTAAATGAAAAAAAACCCAATACGTTCATATTCATTTAATCACGTCCAACGTGACATAAAGGCCTCAAAACTTCATATACACGCAATAATTCAAGCACACTCCACTCACACGACGTGTAATTTAGCCCAACCCTTATACATCGTTAACTTAGTCTTAGGAGATATTACGTACTTAACTATATTATGTGACCTTTCATTATGCATTACACGAACAAAACACAAATTGTTTGACAACTATTGTGTTTTATGGTGTGCTGAAGTAATATTATTAATCAAATTCCAGTGTCTGACTTTAACGTGGTTATGAGTTCGACTCCAATCTGGGGAATGACTTATTTCTTTTTGCCGCTCTGGCAAGATAGAGATCAGCGTTGAGTGTCGCGGCCGGCTCAACTCAAATTTGCGTGAATCACAGAAAAAGTCACATTCCTTAAACCTAAACTATATGTAAGGTATATAAACTATAAAATAATAAAATGGTTTATTGCACCATCGTAGTTCAGTGGTACAGTTTCTGACTGTATACGCGATGTTTGTGAGTTAAATCTTATTTGGGGGAATGATATAATTTTTCAATTTTCCTCATCTGGTAAGAAAAAGCACAGCGCTGGCTCCTACCTACAGTAATATGCAATATCTCGAGATTAGGCGGAAAGTGAAGACAGAATGCTCTAATCCAAAGTTATAGAAATTTCATTATATATATATATATATATATATNTATCCATATAGTATTCAGTTCTATTGAGGCCACTCATGGTGCAGGGGTACAAAATGTGTGTGTGACTGTAAAAACGACTGGTTGTGGATTCGATCCCTACTCGAGGAGATGAAATATTTATTTAAATTTGTATTCTCATTTCTTCGGCCTAGTGTCGAGGCAAAGCGGGGGGTTGAGTTCTGCCACTCAATACGCAATGCCTCCAGAATTCAGCAGAAAGTGGGGAACGGAGTGTCTTAACACTAGGTTCCCTCTGTCTATCCTGCTGTATGCGGGATACACCGTGAAACTGATTTATTTTATTCCATATAAATACAAGTCACGTCCTTGGATAGATATAATCCTTAAATATTTTATATGAAATTATAACTCGATAAACAACCATAGAAGACAAATGCCTTTGATATGTAAATATAATAAAAAAAGTTTACATTAAAAAGAGAATCACTTTAATCGAATTCTGTTTCTGTATTGTTATAAAACCAGTTAAGTCCAAAATATTTTTTTAAAACAGATCCATTTGTTCCATTTTTCACCAATGTGTCGAAAATTGAAAGAAGAAGAAAATAGATTGAGGCCGGTCGTGGCGCAGCGGCACGAGGTGTGACTGCAAAACCGACTGGTTGTGGGTTCGATCCCCACTTGAGGAGATGAAATATTTACTTAAATTTATATTTCCATTTCTTCACTCTGGTGTCGAGGTTAAGCGCGGCGTTGAGTTCTGCCACTCAACACGCAATGCCTCCAGAATTCGGCAGAAAGTGGGGAACGGAGTGTCTTAACACTAGGTTCCCTCTGCCTACCCTGCTGTGTGCGGGATACAGCGTGAAGCTATATAAAAAAAAAGTAATATGTTTCTTTTTAAATATTCAGTGAACATTTAATTTTAATTTGCACTGAATATTTTAAAAGATTTTTTAATTATCTTCTTCTTTTAATTTTCGACACATTGGCGAGATATGAGTAGCGGAATTCAACGCTGGACATTCTCTTGTTGCTAAAGCGCCGAAATGGAATTAACTCATTTTCCGAAAGGGAATCGAACCCACAACCGTCGCACTTACAGTCAGACGTTGTGCCGTTGTTCCACAAAGGATTCTATTATATATTTTCGTATTGGTTATATATAAAATACGCAGCGAATAATAATATCCTTAGTTCCTAAAATTGGATCCTCAAGGATCCACGGGAGACGCAAAGGATTTGATGGAATCACTGTTTGAATGGCCAACTTATTTTTTTTAGACATCCAAGCATTTAATCAATTAATAAACAAATTAATTTGAATTTTAAACCAATTAATTCGTCGTTGAAACGCAAAGGGTCTAACCATATAAGTATGGGTAAGCTGCACTGGCTTATACTGAAGTAATTTTAATACCTTTGTGTTGTTTTTTATCTGAAATAGCAATACAACATTTTTTTGTTTCTAACTCTTACAATAAGGGGGTTATGGGCGCCTGCACGTGGTCGTGATGATTTTTTTTATATTGAGATATGTTCCATGACTTCAATTTTTTTGTAACGTTTAGCATAGATAGTTGACTAATATATACATAATATATATTATTTTGGTAGGTTCATGCGGATTCATGCGGTGTTATATAAAAGCACCCTAAAAATAAACTTCTAATTTTACCCAATTTTTGCCAAAAAATCTGAGAAAATATATAATAATAAGCTAATAGATACTTATTTAATAGATACCACTTTGAGTTAAAATTTCGTAAAGATATCTTCAAAAAAATCAGAGAACACAAACTTTAACGCTAAGGGTTGTTACCCCTATAACTCCCTTACTGTGAGGGTTAGAGGTAAAAATTGTGTGTCGCTATTGCTAATAAAAAGCAATACAACCGTATTAAAATAATTAGTTACAAGCCATCAACAGTGCGGTTTTCCCACGCTTATCGGGTTAGAGGGTTCCTTTCCATAGTTAAATTTATTCTTCACCATTTTAAAGTTTTGAGAATATGGTAGAAATGTAGTTGCAATGAGTCCACTAGAACCAGCCAAGTTTTAAAAGGGGTCTATGAGGGAGAAAAAGCTCGGGAACCTCTGTCTTAAATAATGCAAAATAGTCAACGCGACGTATTTTTTTACCCACAGCAAGAACAACAGAGCGGAACCTAGCGTTAAGACATTCCGTTCCCTTGATTGTTCGTTCCTTTTATATAAGACAAAAGATAAAAGAAATTAAATATAAACATTGGGATTGGAAGAAAAATTCTTGTGACAGAAAGATAAATGAACGTTCTCGACTGATTGGGTCTAGTACACAATTCTAAATAACTAAAATGTAATAAAAAAATTGCCTTCAGTTGCTTATAGTTCTTTGATATGAGTAATACATGTAAGTCATGGTTTCATATTCTTAATATTTGTTTTTTATATTCATACTAGCTTTTACCTGAGGTTTCGTCCGAATTGTAAAATGGTAATAACTAAAACCTCTTTTTTCGAATTCAGTTGAAAAATTAATTTACGATACAAGACTAATTTTAAGAAATGTAGCCGATGGTGAAGTGAACGATAAACATCTATATAAAATCGTAACTGGGTATCTTTACATAGAAGATAAATTAAAAAAAAATGTTCATCAACATCATCATCATAATAAATCCTAATAAGATAAGAGCCGCATCCTGTATAGCAGAGTAAGTATAGGGAACCTAAAAATTTAGTATTGACACTTCTATTAAGATACTTCGGTTCCTCACTTTCCGCTGAATTCTTGGGACATTGCATGATTTGTGGCGGAACTTAACACCGAGCTAAAGCTTAAAAGCGAAGAGATGAAAAAAACAAATATTTTATACCCCCGAAAGGGAATCGAATCCACATCCGTCGTCGTTTACAGTCGCACGCTTGTTACCCTGCGCCACGATGAACTCAATGAGCCTCGGCTTAAGTTAGTAACTATATTATAAATTTAAAATAGTTACCTAAGAAGCTTCACGTTTACATTATATTTCTTATATTTCTTTAAATTAATCAAGAAACAAGAAGCCTAAAAGTGAATGAATAAAGTATTAATAAAGGCCGTGGTAATCCTATCGTTACAACTTTGGTCATAAGGCTGACGTAACACTGAAGTATTGAATATAGCGCTATAGTAGAACAGTTGTATGTATGTATACGACACAATATGTTTATAGTATAAACTTGTCTTCCTTGCTAGGAAGATCAGGTAAAAAAGATAATTTTAAACTTGTTTATTTAATTTTTTAATTTTACACTGTTTTGTGGTTATAGCTTTGTATATTTTTTATATATTTAGAGACTGTATTTATCTGGTGACGTCACCTATTATTATTAAACTTAATTACAACTCAATGGTTTCATGGCGATAACTCATTATAACTACTATAATTTTAAAAAATTCAAATCATAATCAATTTCAGCAAAACTTTCACAAAATATAATTCTTATATTTTTTAAAGCCGTTGCGGCGCAGCAGCTGGGCTGAATGTAAAAGCGGTGGTATTACCCTGTTGATACAGTGTCGAACTAACAATTTTGTTTTTGCACCGAAATACTTCAAATGTCGTAACTAAACGCCATTGTTTCTTTTTTCGTAAATATTAGATAATTTCACTATGAACCCTTATCCTTATATTTCCCAGAGGTACAACCTGTCATCGTTTTAATTAATTTGACGAGCAAGCTGTGACGGGACGATGAAGTTACACCACTTTTAAGTAAAAATTATCTTAAAATGTAATTTTGGTACATTTTCGCCTAAATATTTAGCAGCTGCTTAAAATTTCGAAGGCTTCAATTTTTTTTTGTGGATTGAGATGTTTATGAAATTTCTTTCAGGAAATTGAGATGTTTAAATATATAAAAAAGGTATCTTAAAGGACATTTTTTGTAATTAAATAGAAAAAGAGTTTTAAGTGTTGTTAAAAATAAACAATAATAAAATTAAAAGCATTTAAAGCAGAGATATAAAAAAAGTTAAATTTTTTTAAAATACGGTTCGATTTAAGTTCCTTCATGTGTTTTCCGAGTCTGGTTAAATAAAGATTTAATACAGTCTATGTAAAGAATGTAAAAAAATAAAACCTCTGAAAAAAAATTAAAGTCGTGTCTGAATAGCTTTCAGAGACGCTGCCCACTGCGCCACAGGGACGGCCCTGTGGCGCAGTGGGCAGCGTCTGTCATGGCGATGGTTGTGGTTTTGATACTAACACGGAGAAATAATAATTTAATAAAATAATAATATTCTAATTGTTTATTGTGTTAATTCTAATTTAATATTCTAATGAGGCCAGTCGTGGCGCACCGGCACGAGGTGTGACTGTAAAACCGACTGGTTGTGGGTTCGATCCCCACTCGAGGAGATGAAATATTTACTTAAATATATATTTCCATTTCTTCGCTCTGGTGTCGAGGTTAAGCGCGGCGTTGAGTTCTGCCACTCAACACGCAATGCCTCCAGAATTCGGCAGAAAGTGGGGAACGGAGTGTCTTAACACNATTCATAATTTATATGTTAAATAGATGAATATTTTCTTTATGATGAAACAAAGTTGTCAACCTTTATATACCAACCAAACTTACTATACCAACAAAATTATGCTACGAATTTAAAGAGGTTTTCGCTAACTGATAGTGATTCTAAAGGAAGGTTATGAAACTTTTCTTTTGAAGTATACATTAAATTGTTGAGAAAGTGCAGCGGACGGGATAAAAAGTTTAAGAAAAAAAATTTTAGAGCTTAGATACTTCAAGATTTTAAAAAATACTAGCAAACCAAACGCTGCCTCGCCAGCTTAAAAGCTAGTTATATAATACATTATAGCCAAATTATATAAAATCTTTACATAAATTGTAGCCTATGTACTATTCTAATATTGTTAACATTTTTAAATTGTTATTCCACACTTAGGAAAGAAAAATAATTATTTAAAGACGTATATATTTAACGTAGCGGGACTCGAAACCGTTTTCGTTGCGTTTTCTAAATAAGTACTTTTCTGGTATTAAGCTATATGAATATAAAGTTTCATCTAAATTTGTTGAGTAGTTTTTCCATGAAAGTGGAACAAACATCTATCCTCACTAACTTTAAGATTTATAATATAAGTAAATAAATTAGCTTCACGCTGTATCCCGCACACAGCAGGGTAGGCTTAGGGAATTTAGTGTTAAGACACTCGGTTCTCGACTTTCCACCCAATTCTGAAGGCATTACGTGCTAAGTGGCGGAACTCAACGCCGCGCTTTGCCTCGACACCAGAGCAAAGAAATAAAAATATAAATTTACATATATATTTCATTTTCTGAAATGGGGATCGAACCCACAACCAGTCGCGTTTACGCCACATTTTGTGCCCCTTCGCCACGACCGGCCTATTATTATCATTACAGAAAAACCAGAATAAGAAAAAGTACATGCACATTATTTCACTTTATCTATAATTTAGATAACAAATTATATAAAAAATATATAGAAGTAAATAAAAAATATACAGAAAAAGTAAACGCTCAAAAGAAACAAAATATAATATTACTATTATTGTTTCGACAATTTCAAGCTCTTTCCAAAGCACTTCAACTAATGTAGGTAATGATATCCATAACACTTATGGACAACGGGTAACCTTTCGGTAAGTACTTCTGACCGTTAAAGAGCTATAATAATATAGCCTTATGTTTACAAAAGAAAGTAAGGCAGATGTACGATATTATATGTTCCTTCCTTTGTGTTGTCCAAATTTGTTTAGTAAAAAGTTCCCCACTTTCTGCCGAATTCTGGAGGCATTGCGTGTTGAGTGGCAGAATTCAACGCCGCGCTTTGCCTCGACACCAGAGCAAAGAAATGGAAATATAAATTTAAATAAATATTTCATATTCCCGACCGGTTGTGGGTTCGATCCACAACCAGTCGGTTTTACAGTCGCACTTTGTGCCCCTGCGCCACGACTCGCCTCAATATATTATGTATTGTTTATTTTGTATTGTGATATTTAAAATGTTTGTTTATATTTTCTGGCAAGGATTTTGCGAGTATAGCAGAAATAAGAACAAAATTAAAACTAATTAAATTACCTCTACATTCAATTATCCTGCTATAATTATATGAGATACAGTTGCATTTACATTCAGTTTTTGTTTAGCTTCCCGCTAAATATACTTATAAATAATACATATAAAGTTACGTTCGTTCGTTTAAATCCTGCTACGTTCAAATTTTTATACGTTTTCTTAATAAATATTTTTCTTTCCTAAGTGTAGAATAACACTTTAAAAAAATGTTAAAAAATATCCACGCTATATCCCGTATATAGCAGGGTGAGTAGAGGGAACCTAAAACACTGGCAGTAAGATAATTCATTTACATTAAGACACTTTAGTTCTCTACTTTGCTTTTGCTATGTCAGTCCCTGGAGTGAGACCTCTCGGACGCCCAAGGAAGCGCTGGTTGGATGTCGTGATGCAGGACTTGAGAGCCAATGGTCTTACCACCGAGGACGCTAAAGACCGTGCAAAGTGGAGTAGGTTGAGCAGGAAGGCAGACCCTGGCTGGAAAAGCCGGGATTAATGCCAGGAAGAAGAAAAACAAGACTTTAGTTACTTTCTGCCGAATTTTAGAAGCATTGAATTTTGATTGTCAGAACCCAACGCCGCGATATAGCAGCAGAAGCTATTACATAAAGAATTATACAATGACAATTCTTTCCAAATATAATATTTACCTCTAAATACTTTTGAAATTGAATTTTCAAATTTATAATTTGAATAATACAACATTGAATGGACCACATTCAACGGATGGCAATATTAGGATATATCCAGTACATATCCACATTGTGAACGAGGCAGATTTTTATTTAAAATACGTATTCTGGCGGACGAAGCTGTATAAAATATAAAATTTGAGTGAAATTTTAAATCTTTCCTTTAACATTTTATTATTATTATTATTATTATATATATTAGTGACTATATGTATGTTCATAATGAAATATATAAACTATATATAATAAAAATGTAACTGGTCGTACACGTACAACTGTTAACGGGACAGGTTGTGGCTTCGATTCCCACTCAAGAAAATGAAATATTTAATAATTTCATTTCAAACAAGGCAAAACGCAGCATTAAGTTCCACTACTCATACCGCAACGCCTCCATGACTCGGCGGTAAGTGAGGAATAAAAGTGTCTTACAAAGAAAGAGGTGTCTTAGAAGGTTCCCAGATTCCCTGCTTTGTGCAGGATAGAGCGTGAATTAAAAAAAACTATAAAGAAAAGTAAAAGCGAACCTAATATAAGTCCAGAGCAACTTTCCATGTACCAGTAAGTGAGACCGTTCAAGATTTCTTCACTCAATTTAGAGTAGTTTGAACGGAATTTAAAGAGAACAAGCGTTTTAAGGTAAAAACCTTAAAGTTTTATTTGCCCATTCAAACGTAATTTTTATAGAAATAATACTATTATAGAAAAATTGCAAGATTTATTATATAATGATCTTATGATCAATTCAGTTTTGAACTTTACAGTGACATTTAAGGTAACAAGGCAAACCGCTGCGTAGAGTTCCGCCTCTCAACACGCAATGCGCTAGAATTCGGCGGAGTATCTTAACACTAGGTTCCCTTATATGCGCTAAAAAAATCTATCAGTTTATATTTTTATAAACTTACCTCAGGTAATGTCAGTGGCGGGCCCAACCTGTAGGAGGGCCCGCACAACTACCGTCTGTTGCTACTATCTTCTTATGAGTATCAGGTTCCTGGAAAGAAAGTCTCTATATAAATTTTATGAAAAAAGCTTTATTCAAAATCTGTATGTGGTATTAATAAAAAGTTTTTCTTATATGGCTAATTAGAGTTATATTTAATATGGGTATCCTTTTGTTTTTTGTTTATATTAAGTTCATTATTTCAAAATTAACAAAAAAAATTGCAAAATATGATTGATTTAAGTTCCGAAAAACGAGTTTTGAAAATATAATGTTGTAGTTTAAATGAAAACAAACTTTTACTTTTACTATCACTGCCTATACATATGTTTAACTATTAAAGACAGTATAAGAAAACTCGATGTGATTTGTGATTTCAATCTACTACCGAAGGATATTTTATTAGTCAATACACAGAGAACTTTTATTTTGAACAATGAAAAATATATTACAAAATTATTGATGTTGACATACTCGTAGATGACATAAAAGGCTTTAAATATAACAAACACAACATCAATAAAAATTAAAAAAAATTAAATTAAATTTTTTAGTTAATTTTTTTTAAATTTTTGTTGATGTTGGCATACTCGTAGATGACATAAAAGGCTTTAAATATAACAAACACAACACTATTAAACTTTCTAAAACTGCATAAATGAAGGGAGCACCTATAACCATAAAAAACCAGCTAAGCTATAGGAAATAAGGAAATGGCACCTAAACAATAGTTTAGGTTGATGAGTTTTTAGGTTAAATATGAAAGTTCAAATTTTATATCTAGTGTGAAAGAAACTCTAAAAGACTGACAAAAGATAAAAAGTATGGAAATGACTTTTAAGCAAGAATTTTTTAGTATAAGAAACATTTTTCAAATAAAAAATCTGATTGACATGTCGTGTGAGGCCTAGTGACTAGAATGACTAGTTAAGCCAAGGGGTCAGTTAAAGAAAAAAAAATCAGAACTTGAGTATGTTGTACGTTTATATTACATGAATGAAAAAAATCTATAGACTATATAATAAATGGAAATTAAACTTTAAGTAAAGATATTCAGTGTCTGTATATTAAATTAACACAACTTAAAGCGACCCACGTGGTGGGTTTTCAAATAAGATCTAAATTTTTCTTTGTGTCTGGGTGTCAATTGATTTATTTATGTACTTATTTCGATGCAAAAGAGAGATTACTATGTAACATTCCATATATACATGTAGGTGCCATCACGTTGTAGGTTGAAGAAGTGTCTGAGAACTTGGACCTACAGGTGTACAGGCAGGTTATAGAGGCTCCTTAACGCTGTGTGGCATACGGATATATGCCATATACTTATGATAAGCATATGGCATATAGCTATATAGCTAATCTCAAACAAGAGAAGCACAAATTTTACTTTATCTAGATTAATTTATTCCTATTTACCTCAAACACAGCAAAAATATTTTTCAGTATAAAAGATGAATGGAGACAACATCACGTTTACGAAAATTCTTTTATTATATAGAAGTAGAACTTAAAACGTCAGATAAATGTTTGGAGAGCATAATATTCTTTGTTTAAAATCTCCTTGTACTCATACCGTTTGCGGAAGATAAGACGTCAAAGGAAATACTGTACATGACTGCTAAAAATACAAATTTAAGATAGAAGATTCTTTTAAAATATTTTTGAAATTATCATATAATATTTTTTTAGTATTAAGATGATCCAAGGCGAGAGTTCGAGAGAGGCAAGAATTCTGGAGGCATTGCGTGTTGAGTGGCAGAACTCAACGTCGCGCTTGGCCTCGCACCAGAGCGAAGAAATGGAAATATACATTTAAGTAAATATTTCATCTCCTCGAGTGGGGATCGAACCCACAACCAGTTGGTTTTACAGTCACACCTCGTGCCGCTGCGCCACGACGAATTCAATACGAATAAAACTATCTCAAAACACACACCGGGCTATAGTATAACACTGTTAGTATAGTAACTGTTTCTTTTGTCGCCTATCTACTTTCGCAGGCGGGATGCTTGGCGTAGCGCCAGTGTGTGTATGCCTTAATTAATAATAATAGGCGTTTTATTAATAATAATAAACTTTATATAAACATTTTTTTCATTAATAAGCAACATAGAAGATTATATGGTTTTTTTTTATTTTCAAAATATAAAAATAAAAAAAATATTACATGGAGAAGAGAAAGTGTAACTTAACAAAACAATAACAATTCACATCATTCTCCACTTTTCATCTGATATTCGAGACATTGAATGTAGAGGTGTCGGAACGTAACCCCGTGTTTTTACTACCAGAGCGGTAGCAAAAGAGAACGAAGTGTCTTAACACTAGGTATCCAGCTTCCCGCGGCCTATCCTACTATGTGCAGAATACAGCGTGAACTTAAAAAAAATGAAAAATGAGTAATGAAGAAAGGAATAATATAATAATAGAGTAGTTTTGCTTAAGTTGTTATGTAGGAAATTTGGGTAGCTAAAAAGTTTTTCCAAAATTAAATAAATAAATCAGTTTCACGCTGTATCCCGCACACAGCAGGGTAGGCAGAGGGAACCTAGTGACAGACACTCCGTTCCCCACTTTCTGCCGAATTCTGGAGGCATTGCGTGTTGAGTGGTAGAACTCAACGCCGCGCTTTGCCTCGACACCAGAGCGAAGAAATGGAAATATAAATTTAAGTAAATATTTCATCTCCTCGAGTGGGGATCGAACCCACAACCAGTCGGTTTTACAGTCACACTTTGTGCCGCTGCGCCACGACCGGCCTCCAAAATTTCTTAGACCAAACCTTATAATAACAAATTTAATAGATTGTCATACATATCTTATTTATAATAAACAGAGAAGAAAACGAACTAAAACAGTAAAATAAATTGTTTTCCTTTTCTACAAGTGCCAAGATATTTAATAATGTAAATATAAGGCACTAGGCGTTGGCGGCTACAACTTTGTATGCGTGGAATTTAAGACCTAAAATGAAAAACCATTTTTCCGGTTCAGATTGCAATTTTAAGAAATCCTCTCTTTGTGTTATCACAAAGATAAACTGAATCCCTACTGAGTCACTACCGATTGACTTACAATCAAGAGTCCCACTACCCTGCACTCTCTAAGTCTTTGTATGAAAATCCACGAACGGAGTGTATTGACACTAGATTCTCCACCGAAAAAATGCTCACCATTGTAAGTTTAATGTCTATACATATGATCGCAATGAGAAAGAATCTCACCGTAGACACGATAGTTTTAAATTCGATTCTCACTTGAGAAAAAATACATTTTGAACATTTTTTCTTCATGTATGTTTAAAAATAACTGAAGAAAATGAAGAACAGAATAACTATACAAAATTTTTCTCTACGTGAAGCGCGATACTAAAACATGTGAAAAAAAAAAATATTTAGATCTAATACAGCATGCACCGTATAGTATCACCAACTCAATTTCTGCTGTGACGAAATATTCAAAATGTTTAAACGTTGAATATCACGATGCTCGTACAGAAGTTTCTGTGTATAATATAATATTTTTATTTTATATTTTTTTTTAGTTTGACACTTTTTCCCGCTTATAGTAGAGTAGGCTACGGGAATTTAGTATTAAAACACTCTATTCGCAACTTTTGTCCACTTCTCGACACATTGTGTACTGCGTGACGAAACTCTACGCCACGTTTCTTCTCCTTACCAGAACAAGGAAATGAAAATAATTAATTCCTTCGAACGGGAATTGAACCTTTTTACAGTCTGACGTGGAGCTGCTGTATCACGCTGTTGTGCTGTGCTGGCATGACCTCAAAAATAATGTCTTTATTAATTCTTAACAAATATTTCCCCCAACATTAGTATTGAAACTAAACTTGAAATAATATATTATTTAAAGCCATCTTTGCACAGCGGGACAGCGTCTTGTAATAAAGGAAATATTTTAAAAGAATAACATGGTCATATTGTAAAAATTGTCCACGTTTATCTTTGTGTTAGAGTTAATAGCATCTCTCAAGATCACTCCTAATAAGTGCATCTGGCCAGCATCCAATGCACTCACGATGTTCATATGAAATTGAGCACGTCATACGACTTTTGCATTGAAATGATACTTTAGTAAAATGATATCGTATTTTTTTTTACTTTCTTTAACTATAATTCGGCGAAAAATGGAGACCGGAGTGTCTTAACACTAGGTCATCTCTGCCTACCATATTTTAAAAATTACTGTACAAATTTTGAAGAAACTTAGACTGTTCCTAAAATGGAACATGAATCATTTCGATATGGCTTTATTTTTCGAGAAATTAACTGTCAGATATACTTACACATACGAAATTTAAGACACGTGCTTGGAAGGCTAAATAGATCGTGTTACTTAAATGTTATCCAATTACAACAATATCACTTGTCAACCTGACAACCCTTTTCTATGTCGAGTCGATAAAAATTACAAATCATATATTATATATTATTGACAAATAGCATATAGTGGACTAAGTAAAGGGAACCTAGTGTATAATATACTCCGCCCCCCACTTTCTGCCCAGTTTTCGAGAAAATGAGAGTTAAGTGTCCGAATTCAATGCTTTGTAATGTTGACCATTGTGACAAAATGAAAATAATTCAATTCCCCAATTAGGAATTGAACCCACAACCGTCGCATTAACAGTCTGGCACTGTGTCCCTGTGCCATAGCGACCTCTAAATAACAAATCTCAATTTTATATATAATAACGCAAAATCAAGTCAAGCAAGTTAGTTGCCAAAGTCTGAAACTGAATACATTAGATTTCACAAAGCCCGTTCGAGTTCGAGGAAAACTTTTGGTATCAAAATTTTATTGACTGAGGAAATTTTAATAAGGTAGCAATATTTACTTTGCAAGTACCTATTCCTTCTTCCTTGTTATAGTAATAAACTCTGATTAAATAATTTCGAAACTTTTTCATTTTACGTATTATATAAGTACCTATGTAGTGTGCAGTCTCTTGTAAAAAGAGGGTAGAAAGAAAATACTATAAAAGCTTTGGTTCTGTTAGCTTATATGTCTAATAAATATATTCTTATATTGTTCTAAATTGTCTCCAGCCATGTATTTACGTTGCAGCTGGTTTCTGTACAATAGTAAAACACCCCAGCAGGTTCGACGGCGGTAAGTTTTGCCCATGTGGTTGACGCCTCCCTCTCAAGCACGTAATATTTGCGATTTTCTTGTCCACGCGATTTCACTAGAAGTAACGGCATTAACTTATTGTTAAAAAAAACCTACTGCTTGGTGTTCACTCGTCATACAAAATTAAGAAACCAAATTTAAATTTATTTTTATGTTAAGAAATAGCACGATGTTGAGCTCCGCCACTCAACATGCAATGTCCTTAGAGAGAGCGGAAAGTGAAAAATGGAGACTGCCCAACCAGCTAGCATTCGTAAAGCTAGTAAAATTATTTAACTTCTTTCTTTTTTATTATTTTATCAAAAACTGCTATGAAATGTTCCTTACATTTTCATCTCAGTTTATATTTCTTCATACTAAACAAAAGTAGACAGAAACAATATAGCAGGATTTTCGGATTAAATAAATCATCCCTTGCGTCAAAGGGTTCGACGCTAGAGCCCTTTTAAGTGCTTCAACTTGAGATAAGATAAGACCTCAGGGAATCGAGTACGCGAGTAATAAAATTTCTTACGGCTGTAAAAATAAACACTATTGTCTTATGTAAGAGCTTGTAAGGCCATCGAGGCGCAATCGGATAGCTGATGATTCTTAATTCGATTGTAGTAGCTTCAATCCCCTCTCGGGGAAATCATATGTTCAACTCATATAAAAATACATATGTGCTACCGTAAGCTTTGATTTGATTCTGTCAACACGCGATTTTTCCTTTGGGAAGAATGCAAAATATATGTCAATATTTTAATAGATTCCCCTTAATTTAACTATTTCGTGTTAAGTGGCGAAATTCAACGCCGCGCTTTGTCTTATTACTGGAGCGAGGAAACGAAAATAATTCCTAACCCTAAGTGGGAAATCGAACCCACAATCTTCGCTTTTGGTTGACGGTCTCAAGTACTGAAGGATCAAAGCGCTCACTACTCAGTAACTTATTGAGTGGATATATCTCTAGGGCTAGCAGAGTAAACAATTGACACAGATTCTGAACATCGTTCGTGACTAACAGCCTTAATATGAAGTCAACTTAATAGAGCATCCATGTTTTGATTATTTTTTTAATTGTTATGAGTTTCTAATAATATTAATTTAGAAACCATAATCCCACCAAAAATAATACATAATGTGAAATGAGAGCCAAGTTCAATATTACGATATATGCCTTAGTTGTTAAATACAACGACAAAAGAAGTAAGATGTAAATGAGTGTCCAGGGCCGTCCTAAAATTTATTCTTAACAATGTAAAATATTTTATAACAACTTAAAATGTCCTTTCTTCTTACAACTTAGGACACTATGTTTATGAGTAAGATGTGACTTAGCTAGTTTAGATGGAATAGTTTTCGAGCTACGAAGGGATCAAGAACCATTTGAAATCACTTGATTTCAAATAGTTTGTGTAAAATTACATACGGTTCGTCCCGCCAGTTCTGTTTTACTGAACTTGGCTTGACGCTCTACCGCGCGTCTAAATTATGTACCTAATACTGTAGTATGCGGAATACATCGTGAGGCTGAGCAAAAGTTGGAAACAAAGTATTTTAGCATTTATATTCTCTGCCTATCGGGGAAAAGAGCGATAGGTAAACAAATAATATACCCCATAAAATTACGACCTGTTTATATAATGTTCATTTATAATTTTAGAAATATTCATTAAGGAAAAAAAACAGCTTCACGCTGTATCCCGGACACAGCAGGGTAGGCAGACGGAAACTAGTATTAAGTCACTTCATTTCCCACTTTCCACCGAGTTCTGGGGGTATTGCGTGTTGAGTGGCGGAACTCAAGGCCGCGCTTTGCCTCTATACCAGAGCGAAGAGATGAAAATAAATATTTAATTTCGAACACACAACCAGTCGATTTTACAGTCACACGTTGTTCCCCTGTGCCACGACTGGCCTCATATTCATTAAAGGTTTTTTTTTAATACAAACTTGTAATATGAGACAGCTTAAAGAAAATCAGCTCTTACAATTTTTTTAATATAATATTAATATTGGTATTTTATTATATTATACAAATAATACTTTAAATTGTTTTTAAAGTTTTTAAAAAATATAATAAAAATAATAATTAAATAAAAAAATATTATGACATATTTACTTTTGAAATATAGAGTACCCAACAAGCAAACTAAAATTAGAGGACTTATTATTAAAACCCTTTTAAAACTTCTGGTTTTTGTTGTTGTGGCCAGTCGTGACGCAAGGGCTCAAGCGTGTGACTGTAAACGCGACAGGTTGTGGGTTCGGTACCTACTCGAGGACATATTTAATATTTTAATTTCATCGCTTTGGTGTCAAGGCAAAGAGCGGCGTTGAGCGCCACTCAACACAAAAGCTAAGCTATTTTGCTCCGCTCAATGCCTTAAGAATTCAACGGAAAATGGGGAAACGGGGAGTGCTATAACACTAGGTTTTCTCTGCCTACCCTGCTGTGTGCGGAATACAACGTGAATCGAAAGTATTCTGAAAACTTCTGTTTTATTTAAAGCTCAATTGTCTAAGAGATGAGTGAAATAAAAATGAGGACCTTTACTATACCGTCTACGTAGACTATTTTATGGATCTTAAAAAAGAAATAAAAGGCCGATTTCAAAATAATATAACTGAATGGTTAGGAAGCTAGCATTATTTTGATTTGTATCATCACAATTCTGATAATAAAAACTTTGTTAATGAAAATGGTGAAAAAAGCGTAAACGTAAGTGAGGTAACGTAGTGCTAGAACACTCCTTTTCTCAGATTTCAGCAATTTTTTGAGACATTACATGTTGCGTGGCGTAATTGAACTGACTTTTTTTTTAGATAAAATGTAAAATGAAGAAAAAATATATGTATATTAGTATTAATTAATTTGAGAAATTACGAGATGTGGGGTAAGGAGAAACAAGCGTTTGATTTTCATAGATCTTCTTTTATATATAAAAAAAAATCAGCTTCACGCTGTATCCCGCACACAGCAGGGTAGGCAGAGGGAACCAAGTGTTAAGACACTCTGTTGTTCCCCACTTTCTGCCGAATTCTGGAGGAAATTCTTTCTTTTTTATATAATATTTAAAAATCATATATGAATTTTTAGAACTGAGAAAAGAAAATAATTAAATATAACTATTCCATCGGTAGGGGATCAAACCCACAATCATTGTATTTACAGTCAAAATATATGGCACTGCACCACGACGCCCCTATAATAATTTTGAGAAATAAAAATAAAATCGCTGCCTAATCCTATATAAATAATCAGTCAACAGGGTAATTAGCTTAACATCAAGTATATACAAGTCTGTCGTTACGGACAAGGGCCCTAGAATAAGGACTGATTAGATATCGAAAAGTAAATTGTTAAAGGTTAAATACATTTTAATATGTATTTACTGAGCTCGTATTTAATGAGAAATCTAGTTTTTTACGTAAGTTGAAATTTCACTAAATAGTTAAATTTTAAGCAATTTGTTTTATTTATTTCTTGGAATATTGCTCGGAATATTGGTTACATTTGAAGTAAGATTTTTTTTTGTTTGTTTATATTCTATTCACGTATTCTTATATTTTTATAGAGGGAACCGAGTAAACTAGTGTTAAGACACTCCGTTTTCATGGTGACGCAGAACTCAACGTCGCACTTTGTCTAGTAAATTGAATAATAATAATAATTGTAAATAATTAAAAAATAAAATTAGATTAGCTTCACATTGTATCCTGCAAACAGCAGGGTGGGCAGAGGGAACCTAGTGTTAAGACACTCCGGTCTCCACTTTCCGCCATGTTTTGGAGGCATTGCGTGTTGAGTGGCGGAACTTAATGCCGCGCTTTGCCTCGACACCAGAGCGAAGAAATTAAAATATAAATGTAAATAAATATTTCATTTCCTCGAGTGGAGATCGAACCCACAATCAGTCTATTTTACTGTCACACTGTGTGCCCCTGCGCCTCAATTATAAATAATAACATGAGAAATAAAATAAAATCACAATATAATAAATAGTTAGGGTCAAGGGCCCTAGAGTAAGGACTGATTAGATATCGAAAAGCGAATTGTTAAACGTTAAATACATTTTGGTAGTTACAGATCTCGTATTTAAAGAGAAATCTAGTTTAGTACAAGTGTTTTCAAGTCAAGTTTAAGTTTCACTAAATAGTTCAATTTCAAGCAATTTGTTTTATTTATTTCTTGGGATATTGGTTACATCTGTAGTAATGTAAGTATAATTTTTGGTTAATTTATGTATATTCTACTCAGAAATTCGTTAACTGTGAATTTAAATATTAAATTTAGTATATAGTTACACTAAGGGATAGAAGAGGCACTGTGTACTAACATAATATTATGTATAACATAAATTATGTAATCAACATTCTACTAGCAAAGTGCGTTGTTGAGTTCCGCCACTCAACACGCAATGTCTAAAGCCACTGTCATTTTATTAAATGTTACTGCCTTAGAATTTCTAAAGATGCATTAACCTAGGTCTTAAGACATTTTTTTGTTAATTTTATAAAGAAAATCACTTGGTATTGTCGGAGCGGAGAATAAACTAAGTCATTTTCCCAAGCAGGAATCGATTCCACAGCCATGACTTCTACTCAAAATTTGCATTTTTTCCGTAAGTTAAAATATATTGGATAGCCAATTTTCTACCTACCTTATTCCTTTAATTAAGGTTTGACCGTTGGTTCGCGTCACCTGTCAGAAACAGGATGTTTGAAAGAAAAAGTTCTTTCGTGGGCTAGTAAATATTTACATATTTTTTACTTGGATTTTTTTACTAATAATTGCCTTAACTTTTTAACCCTGACTTCTTATCTATATAACGGAGGAGGTAATTAGAAAAGTGAAGTCATTGTTGATTTTGTGCTTTTTTTGTAATAATTGCTAAATCATTATTGTCTTATTTAATTATTTATTTTGTCAAACAAATTTTAAGAGACGTTATATTGAGTTTTAAGTTAATCACATTAATTAACCGCTCGCGTGGAGTTTAAGTCTTAGTAGAAATGATAAAATCAAACAGCTTCACGCTGTATCCCGCACACGGCAGGATAGACAGAGGGAACCTAGTGTTAAAACACTCCGTTCACCACTTTCCACCCAGTTCTGAAGGCATTGCGTGATGAGTGGTGGAACTTAACGCCGTGGTTTTGCCTCGATACCAGAGCGAAGAAATGGAAATATAAATTTAAGTAAATATTTCATCTCCTCGAGTGGGGATCGAACCCACAACCAGTCACGTTTGCAGTTACACTTTGTGCCACTGCGCCACGACTGGCCTTTGGATAAACAGGAGTTTCATAACAAAGATAGAGATAAGACTGTAAACGCGACGGTTGTGGGTGCGATTCTCAATCGGAAGAATTATTTTCATTTCTGTAATGTGATAAGAAGACAAAGCTTCCGCTACTCAACACACAATGTCTCCAAATTTGGTCGGAGAGTGGGGATTAGAGTGTATTTAACACTAGATTTCCTCTGTCTACCCTGCTATGCGGGAAAAAGCGGGAACAGTTTTTTATTGGTTTCATAACTAAGATTCGAATATTGAATTTTACTTAGAGAATATAGTTAGTCTTGGCAGCTTGTAGCCGTAGATGTAAGTTTATTCTCAAACCCACATACTTATTTTATTGTTCACAATTATACTATATTTTGCTGCTTAATTGTCGATTTTATTTTGTATCTCATATAAAATAATTTAACAGTGTTACTACTTTTATTTTCGCTGCATTTGCATACATTTTACAACTTATATGATCTTCGTGATTTATGAAATTTATTTATCTTTATATTATACAGCGTTCAGTTCCGAAACGTAACACGCAATGTCTCAAATATTAAGCGAAAAGTGGGGAATGAACTGTAGTAAAAACAGCATGCATTTTCCAAATATTGATCCAAACACATTCAACCAGGATTAGAACTCACAATATCCACTTATATTCACATATCCACACGATAATGTCTAGACATTTCCCCCAAAATATTAATAAAGAGTCAACTGAGTTAAAGTAAATACGACCGTTATGTCTCCAAAACTTCGCTCTTTTAGTTCGCTCGAATTGCTTTCATAGGATCGTAACTAAGCAAGAACGAATAAAATACATTCTTCGTTTGTTCCTAAGAAAATTACTGGGCTGCAAAATTGCCGTCTGCAGTACAAGTAAGTATGTATGGAGCAAAACGTTGAGATAAGTTAAATATATGAAGATACAATTGCGTTCTAAATGTGCAGTCTTGTGAGACTAAATTATACCTACTATTTGTTTTCTTTTTTCTTTTTAGCTTCACGCTGTATCCCACTGACAGCAATGTATGCAGAGGGAACCTAATGTTAAGACACTCCGTTCCCCACTTTCCGCCAATTTCTGGAGGCATTGCGTGTTGAGTAGCAGAACTCAACGCCGCGCTTTTCCTCTTGACACCAGAGCGAAGAAATAAAAATATAAATGTAAATAAATATTTCATCTTCTCGAGTGGGGATGGAACCCACAACCAGTCGATTTATAGGCACACTTTGTGCCCCTGCGTCACGACTAAACTATTTCTTGATACTACGTATACATTTTGATGTTATACAAATGTAAGAAATGAAATGTGATCTAATTTACTATATTCTTGACAAATTTTCTATGATTTGATATATTTTAAAATGAGATAGATGTATTCAAATATAGATTTGAGTAAAGTAATGAGTGCTAGTACTATTTTATCATATTGCAATACAGAAAAAGAGTTTGTTTGGTTGCACGCGCAAATCTCAGCAACTATCGATTCCAAAAGTTAAAACTTTATGTGTAAAATATTTCGTATATTAAGAAGGTTATAGACTATATTGTTATCATGTAACTTTAAATATTTTGGACATTCGTGGCGCAGTTGCACAACCGTGCTGACAAACGCGATAGGTTGTGAGTTCGATTGTCACTCGAAGAAATATGAACCAGCGAAGAAATGAAAATATATAATATTTCCATTTCTTCGCTCTGGTGTCGAGGCAAAAGTGCGGAGTTGAGTACCGCCACTCAACATGCATGCAAAGTGAGAAGCGGAAGTGTCTTAACACTAGGTTTGCAGGTTACCCTTGCCTGTGGGACCTACATACGTGCCTATGCGGAATACAGTATAAAAGTACAAATAAAATAATATAATATTAAAGATTAATATGAGATACATATTATTATATCTAAATATAATAAAATTTCTTTTAGATACCTAAATTAATTTAAACAGAGTCCATTTATTAAGTTGACTAAACACAAATCATTAATTTCATACTCTGGTTCACGTTCGGTAAGTTAAGTTCGAAAGTTCTTATTAAACAGTTACAAATTCTCTTTTACTACCAAACTTGATTCAATCTGTTAAACTAAGAGCAAGTGTAATATATTCATTGAAGTCAACGTGGTTCTGTGGAAAAATGTCCAACACGATGACTGTGGATTCGATTTCCACTCCTGGGACTGATTATATTAAAATTGTATGTGATTTCTTCGCGACTTCGAAACGTATGATTATTAATTTAATAATATGAATTACGTTTATTGAGGCCAGTGGTGGCGCAGGGGCACAAAATGAGACTGTAAAACCGGTTGTAGGTTCGATCCCCACTCGAGGAGATGAAATATTTACTTAAATTTATAGTTACATTTCCTCTGGTGTCGAGGCAAAGGGCCTGCAGAATTCAGTAGAAAGTGGGAAACGGAGTGTCATAACACTAGGTTCCCTCTGCCAACCCTGCTGTATGCGGGATACAGTGTGAAGCTAATTAATTATTAATAATAACGTTTATGTTTTTATATGCACTTATAGTGACTTCTAATAAGATTTTTGTGTATACTTTGCGGTTACATGTCTCCATGGGGCAATGTCCTCAAAGATGTTTGATTGTTTTGGAAATAAACAACACTATTTATATTACGCTACTTAAGCTATTTTTTGAGCTATATACAACATTTTCTTTATGTATTTTATATTGTAACATTAGCCATATAAAAAACAAACAACTAAAATTCAGCTGAATTGCTTGTTTCACTTCTGCAACCGATATATTAAACGACTTTATCGATATTTTTTAATACATATCATATACAAAACTAATTTTTTAACTGATTATTTTATAAGAAAACGCGGCGTTGTATTCCGCCACTCATCCCAATGTCTCAAAAATTACACAGACAGTGGGAAACATGTGTTTTAACACAAATTCCCTGTGCCCAACAATGTGCTTTGTCTTACCAAAGCGAAAAATAATTGAAAATTGTAACAACCACGTTTATTTTAAACCAAGAAGAACCCTAGTTACGTATACTGTCACCTACATTTTATTTAGGATGAAATTACTACAGCATATTCACTTCAATCTTCATCCAGGCTTCCATCTCTTTCCATTCCATCTCTAGTTTTGCCTGAATTTATTTACAATTTTCCTTATGTAATACTTCGAAACGTTGCGCGAGAATTTATTAGAGGACTTTGGAAAAGTAATTCGAAGTTTCAACGTCGAGCCGTAGCTCGGTTGTGTTCCGCTAAAGACTTTTACTAACATTTTTAAACTGTTATTGTAGCAGTGTTCAAGTAAATTGTTTTCGTTTTACAACACTATAATAAAAATAAGTTTGAAAGTTTCAAAGATTTGCCGTTTCATGTAACTGGCTTGTTTCTTGTATTATTTAAATTCTTGTTGTAAGATTTCCTTGTAATATTAAATTTTAACTCGGACTAGCTTTACCTGCGGCTTCGTCCGCTTGATCAAATGAAAGTAGTTATAATAGAACCTATGTATGATATATTCTAACACATTCTAAGTTTTCGGCGTAACTCTGACAGCAGTTATAATTATCATTATGTTTATACACTATCTCTATAAATGGACTGTCAAAAATAGTGTTTTTCCACTCTTGAACAATTTGTTACAGAGATTAGCGCGTTCAACCAAACAATCTTTTTTATAATATAGTACAGATATGTATACTCTTACAGTTCACGTATTACATTCCGTTCTCTACTTTCTGCTGCCAGACGTAACAGAACGCCGCGACAACGAAATATAAAGTAACCCCTAAGTATAATACTTATTTAGAAAACGTATAAAAATTTGAACGTAGCGGGACTCAAACCCGCGCCTTCTGGAGCCTTCGAGTCCCGCTACGTTAAAATTTTTATACGTTTTCTAAATAAATATTTTTCTTTCCTAAGTGTGGATTAACACTTTAAAAATGTTTAAAAAAAACACCTAAGTAGTATTCGAATCAATGACGATCTAACCAATTACACTTTCTACTTTCAATCTAACGAAACGAACTTCAAAATGAAGGGAAAAATACGCAATGTAAAACTATACAGCATCTCCAATTACTATACATCTAATCCCCTCGTAAGACTTTATCGAAGTGCGCGTGTATCGTAAAGGCGGGCTGGAGTGCGATAACAGAAAGGTCCGTACAGTAGTTTTATAGCTTTCTCGTTCTTTCTCTTAAATTTTATGACAGCCAGCCAATGGGGACGCAATAAAACAAAATCTGTAACTCCTTCAGATATGATCGGCGGGGTAATTGGTTATGGACTATTAAAATGTTATCGTTGGTTCGATGTTTGTTGGATGTTTGCGTGTTGGTTTGTCTTGTTGTAATAAAAAAGTAATTTCAAATTTCAAAAAATAGTATTAAGTTATGATTGCATCTTAATTGGCGGAACCCAACGCTGCGCTTTGTCTAACAGAGTAGGAAAAAAAATTATATAACCCTTTACCCGAGCGGAGGTTGAAACTGGGCTCAGTTCAAAGCATTCAATCTCAGAGTGTCTATTGCGCCACGATAAACTAAACTGGAACCCAGATAAATTTTTGAAGCAAGTCGCAAATAAAATAATCTTGAATACAATTAAGTTCACGATGTCACAACACTCTATCACTTATGAACTATCTCGACCCTAATAATCAGAAAAAATATAAGGGAACTGACAGTTCAAACAGCAAATAAACCGTTAGAAGTGGCACCATTCAACCCAAGAATATATATTTTATTGTTAAGTATTATAAAGTAAGTCTCTCGAGGAAATGGACGCGCAATGTTTCACGTAATGTATACATAAATATACAGACGGTGGCGTTAGACTGTGCAATATTTTAAAATATACGTAGTCAAGAAAATTTAATCTTTGATAAAAAAACGTGAATATACAAATCGATGTTTAGCAAATTACTAAATTTACTCTAAATAGTCGACACTATAGTGGCGTAGTGGACCAGTCTTTGACTGGAAACATGATGGCCGAAGGTCCTATAGATTTTTTCGCTTTTCTGTTCTGGTAAGGCAAAACGCGACGTTAACGTTCGCGATGTTCCGCAACGGAGTGACTTGACACCAAATCCTCTTAGCCAATGGGCGTAGCGTAATGACGCTAAGCATAAAAACGTGAAGACGCTTTTTTATTCTGAATTATCGAACCCACTACAGGTAACTTTCACGGCCAGTCACTAGCAACTACTCGAGCATGAACATGATTGAGTTATATCAAATTAGATACCAAGATGTTGTCAAGAGATATCAAAACAAATGATTTCATTAGCCTCCGACATAATAGCTTTAGGAGCGGACGAACAAAATTTTATATTTCATTCCTTTCATCGCTCGAGAGAGGCTTACCAAAAATATATATTTATTTTTCCTTTGAAATACTTCAAAATACTTAACATTTGATAGTAAAACAATATTTTATTTAAATAAATATTATTTTTAGTGATAATTTATATAATCACTGATTTCATCGGTTTAGTTATGTTTGTAATGTATAAGTCTAGTTTCAAAGTTTTCAGCCGTGGCGCAGTGTGAATTCGATTCGCACTCATGAAAATGAATTGTTTTCTTTTCTTCGCTCTGGCAATAAGGCTGCCAAGTGCGAGTTGGACACGTGCACGAAGGGTTCCGTACCATTATCTATAAAAATGGCAAAAAACCAATTTGTTATATGGGAGCCCCATAGATATTTGATTTTATTTTATTATTTGTTCATAAAGCGGCAACAGAAATACATCATCTGTGAAAATATCAACAGTCTTTCAGACTATCACGGTTCATGAGATATAGCCGGTGGCATACAGACATAAAGTCAGCGGAGTCTTGTTTTACCCTTAAGTTACGGAACCCTAAATACAAATATTTTCTAAATTAAGTGCTTGTACCTTTATATTTTATTCTTAAAACATAACTGAAAGCAAAGATAAAAATAAATATCAACCTTATATTTTTATTATTTTATCTGTGTCGTAGAAAGCAAGTGTCGCCATATGCTCTAATAAACTTAACCCAAGAAAGAATCTTACAAAGAAGTATATTATGATTTTTTTTCTTGGGCTGACCCCTTATGATTTTTGTAGAAAGCCCCGCAAAATATTAGCTATGACACTTTCCCACATACAAAACGACAAAAACGTATCATTCCTCTTTCTATCCTTCATAATCCAGATCGTAAACCTCGAGAGCTCTACATGCTGTGTTATTACCATTAAATGAATCTTCATTATTCACAGAATATTTTCTTTTTTGTCCAAAAACTTTTTTTGCCTTGATGGTTTTAGCTATATATAGCAGGGTAGTTGAATTTAGTGTTTGAACACTCCATTCTCCGTTATTCGCCTCCCGCTTATGTATGACAACAGAGCAGAGTAAAGACAAATCTGTGATAGATGATATTCCACTGTGCCGTGATGGATGTTCAAAATTATCCCAAATTAAGAAGTTTACATATAAAACGTAGTGTCTTAACACTAGGTTCCCTCCGCATACCTTGCTGTGTGCGGGATACAGCGTGAAGCTGAGAATCAAACCCACAACTGTCACGAATATATACATATACTTTTCCACTGTGCCACAATACCGTCGACAGATGCCGACAGAGTATCTCTTACTTTATTACACGATTAGGATCTTTAAGCTTCACCTGCTGACCCAATTTGGAAACTTTTAAAAAAGTTTTGATTATAAGCTTCATGAAGGCCGTTACTGGTGTATAATATTGAAAAATCTTTTCTGTTTTTATAAAAATACTAAGTCTCAACTTATTTTGAGTAGTAGCGAGAGAATTTTAAGAAATAAAATTTTATTACAATGTATCATCAATTAGTAGTTAAAATTCTAGTGTACACAGAGATATGAATTCTAATAATGTAATACATTCAAATTAAACATACATTCATTTAATTAAAAAAAACTGTAAAATCGACTGGTTGTGGGTTCGATCCTCACTCGAGGAAATAAAATATTTATTTACATTTATATTTTCATATCTTAGCTCTGGTGTCGAGGCAAAGCGCGGCATTGAGTTCCCCCACTTAACACGCAATGCCTCCAGATCTCGGCGGAAAGTGGGGAACGGAGTGTCTTAACACTAAGTTCTCTCTGACTACCATGCGGTGTGCGGGATACAGCGTGAAGCTGATTTTGTTTAAAAAAAAACAATTAATTAACTGATCGCGTCATTGGAATTGGAATGAGAAAATTCCAAAAGCAGTTCCTCGCATTTTGCCCGTAACAGGCAGAAGTAGCTAAGTACGGGACATCTCATAATACTAAATATACGCGATTAATCCGGTTAAATAGTTTCATTTAAAATGTGTAATAATCGTGAAAATCAATAATTTTAATAAAGTTTAATTTAAATGAAACCTTTTTATTAGAATTAGAGTTTACAATGTATCAATTGTTAGCTCGCCGAATAAATGCAAAAAAACAATTTGTGATTTACAATGCAATTTAAATAGTTTTAAAATGAAATAATAGTCACAAATTATTTAACACGTAATAATTAATTAATGTTGAATGTTCAACGCTCGATACAATAGTGAGTTTTTAAATCATACCGGCGGCAACGTGACTTGTCATGCCAATCATTCTTTTATGTAGGTAGTTGGTAAATAATCTAAAAATATAAAATAAAGTACCGTAACTAACATATAATAAACAAATAAGTAATAAATAGCTATCACAATAGAATATAATATCACGAAAAAAAAATATGAACTAACGATTTCTATAATGTTACGGTGACATACACAAGACGTAAAATATTATCACGTCTATGGTCTATCAAAAAATCTACTTTCACCTTAACATTCACTACTTATTTATAACAGATAAAACATACAAGACTAAAAGGAAGTAAATATAACCTATATCTATCTATGAATGTCTACAAATATATTTTATCGTCACACTTCACGCTGTATCACTCTCATATAGCATAGTATACAGAGGCAACATGGGAACCTAGTTTTAAGACAAGAGTTTTAACTCCATTCCTCATAAAAATAATTCCGTTCCCTACTTTCCGCTGAATATTTAAAGCATGATATTGCCCGGAGTGGAAATTGAACTCACAGCTATCATGTTTACAGTCACACCCTTGTACCTCTGCACCACGACATCCACAATTATCTTACAACTAAGTTGAAATATATACCAGATACAACAAAAAAACAGTGTTACACCACATATTACAATACGGCGAGTCAAATGGAACCAGCTTAATAAATGCTTGCAAACAATATTGGCGGGCTGCCTTTGATATTATTTCGGGTATCGCTTCCCAAATACGATAAAGCCTTAGTACGGAAAGGATTATTTTATTATCCTTATGAAATTCCTCGAACAAGGATTCCTGTTCGTGGACTTTTTGTGTCTACCGAAGATTTATAAGATGTATGTGACAAGTTAACGAGGCTTTTGGGTCAGATCGATTGCGTTAATTATATTGTGGATGTCTATCTAGAGTGCGTTGTGGTAGCAATGTTTTAGACAAATTATGTGATAAAGTGGAGCAGTGCCTAGGACTAGTGATCCATTTGAGATCCATTTAAAATGCTTATTTACTCTCCCTTGTCTTCTTACAGAAATTATATTATAAAATAAAATAAAATAATTCATTCCCCGAATAAGATATTACCCACCCACAACAAGTATAAAAAAAATATTCTAGGAGATTTTTTTTTTCACTTTTCATTTCATACTCACTTTCCACTTTAGACATTAAAACAATAAAACTTTCAGTTTAGCTTACAAAGCTTCTAACTCGAAATCCAACTTTGTGCTGATTTAGGCCTACCTACTCGCTATAATAAACAACGTCAAATAACAATTCCGTTAACTAAATAATGTAATTTACTCAGAAACTAAGAAAAGTTATCCGGAGGCATAGTGTTTGATATTGAAGCGTTAAAATCAAATTACAGCCGCACACTGTCGACTAATGAACAACCAGCGCGTTAGCTCACTGTGCATGTATTGAATTATCATATTGACTAATTGTAAATGTGGTATAGTGTGTGTCATAAATTATAATCTTTTATAGAAGATGTGAAAAAAATATTGAAATAATGAATATTTAGGGTTCCGTAGCTGAAATGTGTCCACCCAGTTCTAAGTTGAAAATAAGAAATGAAACATCCTGTAGATGAACGCACGTGAAATTTAGTTTGAAGATACATTGTGGTGTACTTTTTTAGAAAATGTATTTAAATTTGAACGTAGCGGGACTCGAATCCGCGCCTCCTGAGGCGAAGCGCAGGTTCAAATCCCGCTATGTTCAAATTTTTATACGTTTTCTAAATAAGTATTTTTCTTTCCTGAGTGTGGAATAACACTTTAAAAATGTAAAAAATACCTTGCTGATTGGAGATATAGACAAATTGATTTTTTTTAAATATAGTACATTTTTAAAAACAGTAAATGCATCTTTTGAGTTTGTTGTTGTATGATGGAAGCTGAATGTTTCTATTAAGAAACGTTATAAAAAAAATTACAAAATTTATTTTGTAATCTACTACTAGTTTTATTAAAAATATTATAACTAATGGCCATTTTATTACAAATGTTATTCACATCTTTCAAAGTGCCATGAACCCTTTATAGGAGAATAGTTCATTTTTTTAATTGGTAAGTAAAATGAAGATTATACTTGAGTTCCGCTTAACACGAAATGCCTCCAGAATTCGGCAGAAAATGGGAAACGGAGCGTCTTACCTCATGTGTGCGGAATACGAAGCTAAAATTACAAAAACATATTAGTATGTACACAAAAATGTTGCAATTCAGCTGAAGTTTCAACTTGAGACAAGTTGAAGATCTTCATTATCTTTATCTTCTAGTACATACGTGCTTATTTTGGACAATCGTCCACGTATTGCGATGGGTAACGAACTTGGCCATTCCGGGCACGGTCGGTTGCAACGTACTGTACTGGACTGTTCTAGTTTGAGTATGAGTAAATTACATTAGTTATTAAACTAACTACGCTTAACCCTTTACGGCTCAGTGAGCTAGGATAATGCATATTTATTGTGAGAAAACTTATTTTATTACGTACTATATGTATATAATATATAGTACGTAATAAAATAAGTTTTCTAACAGTAAATATGAAAAGAATTATGATCAATACAAGAAGACCTTTGTGTTTCTCTAGACTTTTTTCTGCTTCACACTTTATAAAAATATTAGGTACTTTCAATAACTGATATTCTGTGTTTCACTATCCGTCCAAATTTTAGAGGGAAAATGAAAATAAATCATTATTATATAATATTGAGTTACTGTAAAATCGACTGGTTGTGGGTTCGATCCCCACTCGAGGAGATGAAATATTTATTTAAATTTATATTACCATTTCTTCGCTTGGTGTCGAGGCAAAGCGCGGCATTGAGTTCCGCCACACAACACTTAATACCTCGAGAATTCGGCGGAAAGTGGAGAATGGAGTGTCTTAACACTAGGTTTTCTCTGCCCTTTATCCCGCACACAGTACCCTACTGCCACAGTAGGGTACTGTGTGCGGGATACAGCGTGAAGCTGATTTATTTGATTTATTTATTATATAATATAGCTTCCTACTCGTCGAACCTAGAATTATCATCATGCCACCGCGCAATTTTAGATCTTATGATGTTGCTTTCAATAAAGAAAAATAGAAAATATGTTTAAATTAACGCCCATATTCATCATCATCATCATCATCATCATATCTATATGTTATATACATTTGGTATTTCACTGTGTAATATAAGCCAGTCGTGGCGCAGGGACACAAAGTGTGACTATAAAATCGACTGATTGTGGGGTTGATCCCCACTCGAGAAAATGAAATTTATAAATTCATTTCTTCGCTCTGGTGTCGAGGCGCGAGAGAAAAGCGAGGAAAGCGCGGCGTTGAGTTCCGCTACTCAACAAGCGATGGCAACAAGCTCCAGAATTTGGCGGAATGTGGGGAACGGAGTTTTGACACTAGGTTCCCTCTGCCTTCCCTGCTGTGTGCGGGATACAGTGTGAAGCTGATAAAATATAAAAAGCTTTAAAAAGTATAAAGTGAAAGGTTAATAATTTTTCATTTGAAATAGTTGAAAATATTGAGCCTTTACAACTTTAAAGCTCAAAACAAGTCTCAATTACCCGATAGGAAGGCGGTACTTTACAGTACGCTGCATCCGTTCCTTATAAAATATTACTATTGCTTTCCACTTTGGTGGAAATTTTTCTGTTCATAGATCCGTATTCTTATTTTAACGTTGAAACTTGAAAAATTTAATAAGATTGCTTATGTTTTATTACTAAATATATCATAAATGAGTGAATAACAAAATAATATGCATTGAGACAGTTGTGCGTACATATCTGTCATATGTATACTCTATATTTCTATTCTAATGTATTAAAGCAGAAGAGTTTGTTTGTTTAAACGCTAAAATCTTTGGAACTATTGGTCGGATTTACTTGTTTTGTATGAAAACTACATGCTTCAGGAGTGCTATAGGCTTTACATATAACATTACGGTGTAATTTTAAGTTACCCTTAAATAACATAGTAACCATAATCAGGAACGCGTATTACTTTAACCGCGTGCGCTGCAGACATAGTTAAATATATGCTTATTTCTCACGTGAGAACGTATGACTCAGTGGTCAGAGCGCCTGGTCGGTTTCCAGGAGGCGTGGGTTCGAATTAAATATATGTAAGTACATTCTAGCACAAAAACATTCAAATTCATTAGTTCTAAAATAAAGTCCCCAACGCCGTATATCTATCTATCTTTTATAAATAAGGCACAATAAGGCTTTTTATTTGACAAAGATATTAAAACTTACGAGTTAAATCAAGGAAATCTTATGAAGATAAGCTTTGGCTTTTATAACATGTAAATTAGATATATACTTATAGAGGAAATGTAAAATTTAAATAATTTAACGCTCTATTTATGGTCGCAACCTCCATGTTTGATTCGTGGTGGGGTTCTTTGGTTCACGTTGTGCCCTGCACGTAGTAAGGTGGGAACCTAGTGTGCGCTCCGTTTCCCGTTAAGACACTTCCTGTCCCCACTTTCCGCCGAATTCTTGAGGTATTGCGTGGTGACTTGCTGAACTCATCGCCGAAAGAACGAAAATGTGAAAATATTAAGCATTTACCATGACATTACCGTGAGTGAGAACCGAACCGAGTAATACGCTTAAACATAACATCCCAATTGTACTATAAAAGAATTAAATATACGCCCTTTATAAATATTTAAGCTCCTTATCAAAGTTTGTTATAAAGCTAACGGTTGCTGATAAAATTATTTGTTGCTAAAATCAAAAGTAATACTGATATTGAATAAGAAACAAACAAGTATCTAACAAAACAGTCTCGTTCGTTAAGTATCGCTGAGAACAAAAGTTACTTCGAGTTGGTGGAAGCGAGAGGTTTTTTTACATATTAAACGAAGTTCCCCCTCTAAATATATATTTAATTTCTAGACAGAGAAGTTAATTTTTTGTTTGAAAAATTTTCTTCTTAATTAACAATTTGAATGGGGTTTTTGTTGTCTACCTATTATGTCGGTAGCTTCACGTTTTTGCTTCTATAGTAAGAAGTAGCCAGAGGGACCCTAGTCTTAAGACACTTTGGACCCCACTTTCCAATTAATTTTATGGCCATTACTTATTGAGTAGCGAAACTCAACGCCGCTCTTCTTTATTTGGCATTGTTACATTATAGAAATCGAACCCACAACCGTCAGGTCTACAGTCGCATACTACTTGCGACACGGCGGCCTCGAAAGTTTATATTAAAAATAGATCAAAAATAAACACTTTATTTATATGTAGCTTGCTCCATCTGACAAATATTTGACACACGCGCATATCGACACAAGTACCATCTCAATCATCACTTAGAATATTTCGCATACCAACATTAATAGACTCAAATGCTTTAAACATGACATAATTACAAGTAAACAATGTAAATCTATACTTCTATATTTCTAGACTAATATTATGAAGCTTTTTGAAGTTTGTTTGGTTGGTCGCACTAATCACAAAAAAATTTGGTTCCTACTTAAAAAATATATATCTGTATCGGGTAGTCCGAGGAAATCCGTTTATCGAGGAAAGCTATGGGATATGTTTATATCGGGTATCAGGTCATTGTAGGTAGTACAATGAGCTGATCTGCTGATTGAACCTGCAGATAAAATTACTACGGTTGTTTAAAGTGGAATGTATAGGCCAGTCGTGGCGTAGGGGCACAAAGTGTGACTGTAAACCTACTGGTTGTGGGTTCGATCCCCACTCGAGGAGATGAAATATTTACTTAAATTTATATTGCCATTTCTTCGCTCTGGTGTTGAAGACAAGCGCGGCGTTGAGTTCTGCAACTCAACACGCAATGCCTCCAGAATACGGCAGAAAATGGGGAATGGAGTGTCTTAACACAGGTTCTCTCTGCCTACCGTGCAGTTTGGAGAATACAGCGTGAAGCTGATAAAAAAAATTAGAATGTATCATTTTTCATGCATAATTATTGGTCTTTATTGCTTGCCCATAGCAGCCTAGCTACATGTGAAAAGTATATTTTTAAAACTGAGTATCTAAGAATCATCGTACAGGCGAAACAACAATGTAGAAAGCCAAAATGTTTACATGGAGGTTGGCGCAATATAAGAAAGCTGCATAGGTTTCCTGATATTCCTATGGAATCTTACATTTTTCTATCAAAATGACATAAATTGAAATTTTATGTTACGGGTCATAAATTCCACACAGGCCAAGTAGTGGGCGATAGCTAGTAATATATAAATTATTTCATCGCATCTAAATTAAGCTTCGTACATTATGAATAGGACGGCGCAGGTGCCAGGAGTGACGTACAACAACTGTATATCTACAGTATATAATAGATGTTTGAGTTATGTCATATGAAATAATTAGAAGCTGTTTTGTCATAGCATAGGGCGATTTGCGTATTATTTTGTAATATGAGAGAGAATGATGCCACTGACAGCAAACCCCGTATAAATATTTTAAAAATGCAGGCGCGTTATGAAAAGGACGATTTTCTCTCTTAAGTGCGGAAGTTGAAGCTGGACTTCTTGCGTCTGACATAGGCTTCACGACATACATAAACAATCCTATATATGTCACCTGTCTTTAGGTTATACGGAATAATGCTAGGCGTAGAAGTAAGGAGAAAGGGTATATGTACTGCTGAGTTCGAAATTGTACAGTTCTGGTCCGTAGAACACATAATCCTGCGGTTATCCATATCTTTTCTAATGATTGCTTTAAAAAAATCTTATAAGATCTTTAGTGATATCGAAATACGATTATTGTATTTGTATTCCTTTGTTATTTTTATTTTACTTATAATTATTGCGTCATAAATGTGTTAAGGTATCTTTATTTAGGCTATTGTAATTATTTTCATGTTTATTTTTGCATGACATTTTGGTTTCTTTAATGCATTTATATTCAATCAATTAAGCTGATATTATGTTTCTTATCATTATTACTATGTTCAAATTTATTATTTCATTTTTTGTAGCTATTTTGATAGAATATATTCTATCAAAATTCTCTTCTTATATTCTATCAAAATGTCAGGGGACTTCGCACTAAAACTAAACAATTTTATAATAGACGTAAATATTATGACGTAATCTGTTTAACTGAGTCATGGTTGTTAGATGGAATTTTGTGACGAAGAACTCTTTGATCCACGTTATGTTGTACACAGTAATGAACGCGACGATACACGTTTAGGAGTAAAGAGGAGAGGAGGTGATACTCTCATTGCTATTCAGCAAGGGAGTCCTAATATTGTTACTCAACACCATTCCATCTTTAATAAAAATAACAGGCTATCTATATAACAAGATCCACCGTTTTATCCAATTCCATTTGTGTAGTTGAGATGACAGAAGATTCACCTTTAATTTTGTACCTGTTACTTCTGGTGTACCACAGAGTTTCCATCGTGGACTTCTTCTTTTTAACATTTTTCTTAATAACATTATATATTTTATTTAACATTCTATTACACTTCTTTATGCTGATGATGCAACAAATTTTCAAAATGATAAGAGAACATGAGGATTATACAAAATTACAGGTGATAATGAATTACATAGTGATGATAAATATTGTGCATCCAATAAATTATTCCTAAATCTTGACAAATTTTGTATACTTAGTTTTTGGACATAGACATCTGCCATCTTATTTGATTATTTGATTCGTAACAGGCAAATTTGAAGAGTCTCCGTTGTTAAGAATCTTGGCATATTTTTGGATGCTGGTCTTTTATTTGACAAACACATTGCCAATATTATAGGAAAAGTATTCAAAATGCTTGGATTTCTTATAGGCATTTTTTTATTTCTAAAAACCCATGTAAAAACCTGAAACCTATAATAAAAATGTATAGATATACATTTTTATTATAGGTTTCAGGTATATATACATAACAAGATTGATACAGAAAATAAAACATATTCTATTATCAAAAGACCTCATAATATGCGACCTAACATAATCAGTAGAACATTTTCAATCTTAATTGACTTTTTTATTAAAAATGTAATTAATGGAGCTACACGATGAATAATGACCGACGACCGCTACGTAAAGCCACGTAACGAGCAAAAACAGAAAATATCTTACCTACTAACTGAAACTGGGCAACATCTTGATGTGTTTCATATGAGCGTTCTGTAATATATGGCGGCGCACCTGAAAAGATAGACATTGCTTTAATTTTGTTGATAAAAGTTTTACGCTTGTTCTCATACAAATGAGAGTAGATAGGAACCTTAGAGTTAAGACACTCCGTTTCTCACTTTCTGTAAGATTTTCAAGATATTGCGTATTGAGTGGTCACTCAACACTATACTCTGTTTACCAGAGCGTTGAAATGAAAGTGATTTAAATATAATTGATTTATTCTTTAACTTTCTGTTAATTATTGCAATTAATAAAAATAATTTAAATATTAACGTTGATATTTTATTTTTATTTGAACTATAGATTTTGTACTCCAAATTATTAATGCTGTAATAATATGTTATAAAATATTTTTGACTTATTAATTTAGTAGTACTACACGTAAGTTGGATAAATTTCAAATGCGCAAAACTATAAATTTGGAATGTCAAACCTATACGATATAGAATTACTCAAATTTTCTACGGAAACAGGAACAAACGGAATTTTCCATTTCACGTCTTTAAGTCCACGCAAAAAGAGTAAGACATACAAAACTAAGGAAGAGAATCATTTGGACTTCCGAATACAATTACCGATACGAATCTATAGACCTGCGAGAGTGTGTATTCGCTAAGCATATTATTTTATATGTGGTGGTTTCGTACATACATATTATATTTGCTTTTTGCTTTATATTTGTATAATTCTTCGATAATTTTACTGTATTGTAGCCATGAATGTAATTTTTTTTTAAATATATGTGATTACTTTTTCTAACTTCAAGCTGTATTCTAGATAGACAGAGGAAGGGAATCTAATACACTCCATTCCCCACTTACTGCCAAATTTTCCAAATATTACATATACTACTACTCGTGACTACTCACGTTGATCTTCTTCTTATTACCAGAACAAGAAAATATAAACAATTAATTCCCTCAAATGGAAATCGAACCTAAAACAGTCGCGATTACAGTCAGAGTTGTCAGTACCATACAATAGGAACAATATATAACTTAAAACATTTCAAACATTTCTAACATTATTACTTGCCTAATAAACAGCCTACGTGATAATTAAGGAGACCTTCAACCATCCTTTTATTATATATCAAACGAATCGCCATTTCTCGTAATTCGCTATCGCACGTTCGTTAAAAGGGTTCCCCCAATGGGACAATAATTATTGGTTAGGTTCCCTAAGCCTAATAGATACTCGTGATAATACCAAGGCCATGGTCACGTACTGTAATTATATATAAAGGCTATTAAAGCTGGATGTTGTACGGTTATTGAATTTTGTACTGCTGTTTACTGTGTATTCGATTAATAGGTATTCATGTCATATTTACTTTGGTGGATTTACTATATTTTTATTGGTTTTGAGAAGATTTACTATATTTTGTTTGGTTTTGAGAAATTAGTGTTTAGACACTTCGCTCGCCATTTTCCTCAAAATTTTTCTGATTAACGTGTTAACTGGCGGAACTTAACGCCGCACTTTCTCATGTTACCAGAGCGAGAAAATATAATAATAATAATCTATGTATTACAACAAGAAACATTCAGTACTACTATGTAATATAAATATATTAGGTTTAAAATGCCATTGAGATTGTATTAATCAAATTTTATTTAGTTATACGAAATGAGTTGCAAATTATTTTCATTTCTCCGTTATGGTTACACAAAGTACAGTATTGAGTTCAGCCACTCAATATGTATAATAAGTCTTGAATATGACGAGATATCGGACTACGGAGTGTCTGAACACTAGTTTTTTCCCTTTTGCCTATTCTGCTATGACCAGAATAGAGTGTGAAGCTAAAAACTATCCACATACATATTACGAGTATATATTTTTTGAGAGAATTTTTTTTTCATTACTTCATATGTCAGTTACTACACTACACCATGATTACCTCTCATTATATTATAGGATAGAATAAAAAATTATATTACAAAAATGATAAAAAACGAACCAACGAACACCTTCGTAAAAAGCTATGTGAATTGTAAAAACTACTACTAACAATTAAATGATGAAATTCAACAATAGTTCAATATTCGATATTATGAATAATTTATTAATCTAATTTCAACGTGATGCGCGTATTCTATACAGATTAACAAAATGAATACGATCTCGATTGCATATTTGTATATATGTGTAAACGCTAATGTAAACAGATTAATTGATTTCCAATATTTAATTATATATAACATATTTTTTTTATTTCACGCTGTATCCCGCAAATAGCGGGGTAGGCAGACGGAAGAGGGTCAAGACACAGTTCCTTATTTTCCATTAAATTTTAAAGATGTTTTTTATTAAAAAAAATATTACAGCGAGTGGGATTTGATAAGCGAAAGAACCTAATCTAATCTATACTTAAAATAAATCTGTAGAAAAGTCGTTTCTGTACATTGAAAATATTTAAAAAAAAATTTGCCATGGTGTTAAAGGGTAATTAACAGAATCCATTTCCAACAATTTTGGAATTTTTGTCTGTTTGTCTGTTTGTCCGTTTGTCCGTTCGTCCGTTCGTCCGTTCGTCCGTTCGTCCGTTCGTCCGTTCGTCCGTTCGTCCGTTCGTCCGTTCGTCCGTTCGTCCGTTCGTCCGTTCGTCCGTTCGTCCGTTCGTCCGTTCGTCCGTTCGTCCGTTCGTCCGTTCGTCCGTTCGTCCGTTCGTCCGTTCGTCCGTTCGTCCGTTCGTCCGTTCGTCCGTTCGTCCGTTCGTCCGTTCGTCCGTTCGTCCGTTCGTCCGTTCGTCCGTTCGTCCGTTCGTCCGTTCGTCCGTTCGTCCGTTCGTCCGTTCGTCCGTTCGTCCGTTCGTCCGTTCGTCCGTTCGTCCGTTCGTCCGTTCGTCCGTTCGTCCGTTCGTCCGTTCGTCCGTTCGTCCGTTCGTCCGTTCGTCCGTTCGTCCGTTCGTCCGTTCGTCCGTTCGTCCGTTCGTCCGTTCGTCCGTTCGTCCGTTCGTCCGTTCGTCCGTTCGTCCGTTCGTCCGTTCGTCCGTTCGTCCGTTCGTCCGTTCGTCCGTTCGTCCGTTCGTCCGTTCGTCCGTTCGTCCGTTCGTCCGTTCGTCCGTTCGTCCGTTCGTCCGTTCGTCCGTTCGTCCGTTCGTCCGTTCGTCCGTTCGTCCGTTCGTCCGTTCGTCCGTTCGTCCGTTCGTCCGTTCGTCCGTTCGTCCGTTCGTCCGTTCGTCCGTTCGTCCGTTCGTCCGTTCGTCCGTTCGTCCGTTCGTCCGTTCGTCCGTTCGTCCGTTCGTCCGTTCGTCCGTTCGTCCGTTCGTCCGTTCGTCCGTTCGTCCGTTCGTCCGTTCGTCCGTTCGTCCGTTCGTCCGTTCGTCCGTTCGTCCGTTCGTCCGTTCGTCCGTTCGTCCGTTCGTCCGTTCGTCCGTTCGTCCGTTCGTCCGTTCGTCCGTTCGTCCGTTCGTCCGTTCGTCCGTTCGTCCGTTCGTCCGTTCGTCCGTTCGTCCGTTCGTCCGTTCGTCCGTTCGTCCGTTCGTCCGTTCGTCCGTTCGTCCGTTCGTCCGTTCGTCCGTTCGTCCGTTCGTCCGTTCNCTTATTTGTATTTGTGTCACAGAAAAAACCATTAAGTACAAATTTTAATCTGTACTTAAATTGATACAAAATGCCAACTTAATTAGTTATTGTTTTGGTGTATCTCCTTTCATGAAACTGGTACGAAAACTCTCGGGGCGTGAGTACAACTTGAACTTGCCCGAAAATGTTGATTATTTTATAGATTATATAAAAAATCCTAAAAACGTGCTTTCTATGTATATTCTGTATACTAATTATATATTTAACTAATAATATATGTTACTAAAATTAAAAACTGTACAGGAGCTAATATAAGTTATTTTACAAATAATATTGTGAATACTTGTCCAAATCAATTAATTAATAATGAAGGCTATTTGTAATATTTATATTTCTTAAATGAATAATCATGTAATACAAGCAGGCAAAGCCGCGAGCAGGCCGCTAGTTACAAATAAAACTTAAAATTTGATCCTACAACCTTCATGTGTACAATTAACTGAGCGAGAGAACTGAGCTACAGCGGCGTTATTATTAATATTCGACGGTTATTAATCTATTTCCCTCTTGTCCCTTGGCACATTACCTTTTGCAAGGTTCCCGATATCAATCGTAATAGATATTGAATATATTTGACTTATATTACTTATTGTTTCCTTTTATAGGTCCTTCGAGCTTTTAAGTTTTAGGGTAAATTCGTGGAGCATAAATAAAATTGTTTTCTTTTGTATGTGACATAGATAGGTTTGCAAATATTTTTTTTTTTTTTAACTTTGGAGATTTCCTTTAACCAGGAAAAATATTAAAACTCTGTTTGTTTTTCTGACAAGGTTTAAGGGCTTGTTGAATTTCGAAGCTCAACGCTGGTATTAATCTACCAGAATAGGAAAATTTAAATAGTTCAGATATAATTCTTTCACCGAATGCCGACCGAGCCCACGAAGGCAAGTACTGTTAGATTTCGTCGCGAAATGAGTTTTGCTTTGCGTTTCGCTACTCGAGTTGTGAACAAACAATTTGTAATACGCTTTTATTATAAGCTGTAACAAACTATGTAATAAAATCTAAGAATCTGAATTTGAACCACTTGAAAAAATTATATACACATGAAACTTGACAGTTATACTCAGGTTAGGTGATTATACAGTATTATGGTATCTACGAACCGTTATGATGCCTCTTCTGACGTAGAGGTAACCTGTGAAGAGTTCCAATTCTCAGGTTTCAGTAAGCCATTTGGGCTTAGGATCATATAATTTAAATGTATAAAAAAAACGTACAGAATGTACATTAGTATAATATAAATATGGCAAAAATATTGCAGTAGCTTATGTTATTATTATAAAAATTGATAAAAAATGTGGTTGCCAATTATAAAAATAAAATAAATAAGATGTTAAAGCAATGCAGCCTTATAATACCAAATTAGCTTGGAATGAAATAAATTGAACTAAAGAGGCATTTAATGCACAAATAATATATTAATAACTAGCTTTACGCTTTATCCCTAGTGGGGTAGTCAGAGAGAACGGAGCGTCAAACGCTACGGTAATATATTAATGGTAACTAATATTGTAAATTATATATAAAATTATCAAAAAATATTCATTTTCTTTAAATAATTACTTCATTGAATATTTTTTGATAATTTTGATTCTTTTATTTAGATCACTTTTTCATTATGAAGAAAAAGATATTACATTACACAGCCACCACAGTTTTATTTAGTAATATCTAATTATTATATTTTTTTTAAATACATTAAGCTAAGCAATATAATACGCCATATATTAATAGAAAAATTGAATCAAACCGGTATCCAATACTCATATTCTTATTAAATACTTTTGCCACAATTCTTTAAAAAAAATAAAAAGCACATCACATATCACAATCACGTTAACCAACTGACAAACATAAAAATAGAACTCCAAATTCCACGCTAAAATGGTAATTACAAGACCTTCACCTACATTACGATCCAATAACACAAATAAATGTAAATTTTACATTTAAACAAAATAATTACTTCATATATAATATTACATTTAAAATATTTTTTTTTACTAAAAATATCTTTAATACTAAGTATTTTTAGTGAAATTCTTATTTTTTTTATATGTATAACACTTACTGTAGTGCGCGCGCCTATCAAAACTACACTGGGTTCTTCCGTCTAAAACGATCCACACTTTTGCTCTATCTAAAAAAAGATTGAACATTCAGAATATGTAAGCGTAGGTGAGAATTATAATAAAGCACTCCACTGTTACTATTTTATTATTATATATAATATATATTTTTATATCATGTATTAAATATCTGGAATACATAATTTAGTGGCGTTGAGTTCCGCCACTAAACAAATAATATCTCGAATTCAGGTGGCACCTGAGACTAGGTTCACTCTATCTACAGTGTTACATGCTGGATAAAGCTACTAAATATATGTAGAAAGTATGGAAAATAAACTGTGCTTAATAGGTCAATTTTTATGTTATCTTTAATATGTCTACCATTGCGGGTATAATAAATAAAATTTATATAATAAAAAACTATACATCTTCACGCACTATCCCGTGTAGTGTGGTACGTAGAAGGAACTTAGTGTTAAAACACTCCGTACTTGCCTACTTTCCAACATATTTCGAGACTTACAAGAAAACTTCTAGAGTGGCAGAATACTCAATGTCGTAATCTATCTACCAGAAAAAGAATATAAAAATGATTTAAATATCATCGAATATATTATTCTTTCCCCAAAGTATGAGTTAAACTCACAACCATCACGTTTGCAGATAGAATGCCAACTGTCCCACTGCGCCATGACCGATGCAGCTAAAAGATATTGAATTTTGTAGGACAATTTCTTTCTGAGGCCAGTCGTGGCGCAGCGGCACGAGGTGTGACTGTAAAACCGACTGGTTGTGGGTTCGATCTCCACTCGAGGAGATGAAATATTTACTTAAATTTATATTTCCATTTCTTCGCTCTGGTGTCGAGGTTAAGCGCGGCGTTGAGTTCTGCCACTCAACACGCAATGCCTCCAGAATTCGGCAGAAAGTGGGGAACGGAGTGTCTTAACACTAGGTTCCCTCTGCCTACCCTGCTGTGTGCGGGATACAGCGTGAAGCTGATTTTTAATTTTTAATTTCTTTCTTTTCAAAAAAACAGAAAGCAAAAAAATCTTAAAACAAGTTTATTACAGTTCACTGTAAATTACCAATCAATTTCTATTTAAAATATACTTATTTAAATTTTATATTACAACCATAATGTGTTTTGGCACGTACTTGGCAGAGACTAAGACGTGGGAAGAGGGAACGATCAAATAAAATGTTTGTATCAGACTTTTGGCTAAAACGTCTGTTTGTAGAGGTCGCAGGTTCAAGTGCCGCGTGATAGAAATATTTATTAATTAAAATTAAACAAAATTATTTAAATAATATTATGTCGTTGCAAACATGTCGTTTCAGATGCACAACGTCCATTGCTGGATATGACCTCCCCCCATTATCTTTATGACGATTGATCGATTGGTTTTATACATTTTTGCCGAATTCTGGTGCATTGCATGTTGAGTAGCGGAACTCAACGCCTCGTTTCGCCTCTTCTCTATTAAGAAATGAAAATATTAAACTTGATTATTCATGTCTCGAATAATTTATGACATTATTTGCGGGGACATTTAAACCTTTGGTTATTTTCCAATTCAATTTACTTATATTTACACTCCCTAACATATGTAAATATCAAATTTCACCTTTTCTATGTTGACATTGTTAAGCCAGTGATGACAAAAGTATAAAATGATTTTCGACTGCAGACGCGACAAATTATAGATTCGATTTCCACTCGAGGTATTTAAATATTTCATATTATCGTTTCCTTGCTTTGGTAACGAGGGAAAGTGCAGTGTTAATTTCCTCCAGTCAACAGGCAATGCGTCCAGAATTTGGTGAAAAGTAGGGAAAAAGGGAAAAGCAACAAGAAAATAAAAACGCAGTGTTTATATTGTGTATAAACGTAAGTGAGACAGTGTCTTTTGCCAACTCTAATCAGATGACGCTTGTAGCGTCATGCTTAGAATGAATCATTACATTCTTTTTCTACAAGTACTTATATATGTCATTGAATGTACTAGTCATGTCTATTTACCTTCATGCCTTATCCCGTATAGCACTGCATATGCATATAATCCCATATAGCAAGTTAAAAATACTCAACACCAGAGCGATAAAATAAAAATATTAAAGAAAAAATAAAGATAAAAAGATGTAACATTTACCAGCTCCTTGGATAAGCTTTGAAATTTGAAATCTGATATTTAAAGAAACATGGAAATGCATAAATATAAAGTCATTGATAGTGATGCTAATCGGGAAAAATATGTAAAAGCTCGGAATCGTTGCAATACATCATGTAGAGATGCACAAAGATGCCATATCTTTAATTTTGTTGAAAACGGCGACACTGCTAAAACTTGCAAATTTCTAGAATCACTGGGATTTAGTAAATCAATAACAACCTAACAATAACTTACTCACCTACCATCTATAAGCTCCTTACATCTATTCTGTGTAAAAATATCACCGAACATATTTTTCGTAACAATATTTTGGCACCGACTCAGAAAAGATGTAAGTCTGGTGGTTATGGCTTAAGGAATTTCTTCTCATTGATACACCATACACCTTGAGTGGGAATAGAACCCATAACAATTACACACTTGTGCTCCTGCGCAACCACTGACCTGAGTTTCTCTTTCACTAGTTGGATCGTGGCCATCAGGATGGCATATAGAGCGGATGATCCGCGTCCACCGGATTCTTTCAAGCGTGTTTCCTACAACCGTAAAGTATAGAGCTCGGAAAACGACGGTTGGAGGTTTGATTCGGGGAATTCCCCGAGGAAGCGAATTAAGTATTTTCATTTCCTCGCACCGGTAACAAGACAAACGACGTTGAGTTATCATTTCAATCACATTTACAACAAAATTATTCATTATATGTAGGTATATCTTTTAAAAATCATTTAATCTAATACCGTAGCGTTTCCTAGTGTTGTAATGCTTGGCATGTGGACAGCTTTAACTTTTATATTTAGTGCCGGCGAGGTATGGCCGTCTCACCTTCTACCTGATGTTTAATTTTGTTTTCTTTGCTTGTATCGTATTTAATTACGGCGTATACGCGTGAAATATTTATTTAGCGTCACGCCGTATCCCGCACACAGCAGGGTAGGCAGAGGGAACCTAATGCTAATACTCCGTTCCCTATTTTCTGCGTATTGAGTAGTGGAACTTAACGCCGCACTTTGCCTTGACAACAAAAATAAAAATACTAAATATTTCATTACTTGGAGTGGAAATCGAACCCACAACTTATAGCATTTACAGTCAAATTTTGTACCCCTGTGCCACGAGTGGCCTCAATAATGAATAACGAAACAGAAGTTTAAAATTATAAAAAATATATAGGTACTTAAAATTAATTAACTTAAATTTTATTATATTTTGCTTTTTAGGACTTCAAGGATCTTGCATAGACTATAGTAATAATATTAATGATGCCATCGTGACGATGTGAGATAGTGGCTGACTGTGAACGCGACAGTTGTGGGTTTGATCCTATTTGGAGGAATAAGTTATTATTGATTTCTTTCACATTTATACAAATTCCCCAATTTCCATCGAATTTTTCATAGCATGGTGTGTTTAGTGGCGGCCTTGGTACCGGGGGGGAGAAACGAAAAAATCATTAAATAATCATTCATTCTTCTGAGTGGCGATCGAACTCGAACCCACAACATCGCGTTACAGCCACACCCTTGTGCCAACCTGCACCACGATGGTCTCTAATACCTATATAATTCTGCATATCTAATATTTATAATAATTTTTTGGTTAATAGATACCAATAGTTATTATAACACATGCGAAGAAAACATATTTTAGGCAATTTTTTATCCTTATACCTTTTGAAAAACTATCAACATTCTTATAGTTAATAAATTATATTTAAACAAACAGCTTCACGCAGTATTCCGCACATAGCAGGGTAGGCAGAGAGAACGTAGTATTAAGACACTCCGTTCCCCACTTTCTGCCGAATTCTGGAGGCATTGCGTGTTAAGTGGCAGATATTCAACGCCGCGCTTTGCCTCGACACCAGAGCGAAGAAATGGGAATATAAATTTAAGCAAATATTTCATCTCCTCGAGTGGGGATCGAACCCACAACCAGTCGGTTTTACAGACACACTTTGTGCCATTGCGCCACGACTGGCCTCAAACTACTTTTTAAAATTCAAAAATTGTCTATTTGAAAGAAATATTCAAAATGTTTAAAAATATCACATTAGTATCGACATTGTATTATATATAGTAATTGAAGATAGTAATACTACAGGAAGATACCTTTGTATGCAATATATAGAATAATATATTCCATAGAGGAATCATAGAATTCTATTTTTTAGATATTTTTAGCCAAAACAAGAAGAAGTTACATGCTGCATTTTTTGAACGTCCAATAATTTACCACTAGTTCACGAAAGTTAACTAGTGGTGTAGTGAACCTAAGACCTGAGAAGAACCGGCGTAAAAAACTCAGCAGCATTTAAAAAAAAATCTATTATATATTATACAAAAACATATTTAAACATTGGTGACAATGATACTTTGAAACAGATTGGAGCAAGCATTTCATTTTCAAAGCGTTTTACCATTTATATAATTATTAATTTGATGAAACCTTTAACACACAAACTTCTTTTCACAACTCTTTTAAATTGTGATATACGAGTATAACATTCTCTGACATTTTCTGGGATCCTATTGTAAAAGCACACAAGTTACCCCATAAAAGAATTACAGACTCGATGTAATCCGGTTAAAGTTGCGATAATTTTACTCCTACTTCTAGTATTGATATTATGTACATCACCAATTTTGTTAAAATCATTAATATTATTCTCAACGTACATGATATTTTCAAAAATGTATTGAGAAACAACTCAATATATTATTAATTTATTTAAATTTTTGCCTTAACAAATCTTTAGGGGCTAAGTTATAGATTGCGTGAATACGCTTTGAAACAAAAATTGATTTATTTATATATATATATAGCTAAACTAAAAAAGGCGAACCGTTTCCACGTCAGTTAATAGACTGATTTTTTTAACCACAAAAGGTCCTGAGCTAATTTTATTCGCCAATCCATCAATATGGTCCCCTACAGTGGGGACGGTGGGGATTAAGAGTCAATACCGCGAATTACCATAGAATCGACAGGATCCACGGCTTCATCATTCAAAAGTTCATCAGATTTAACAATTTTTGTGTTAGATGTTCTGAAAAATTATACATTTACTTTTTTTACTATTCAATAGTAAGTTATTAACACTAAACCAATGTACTATTTTCGATAGAGCATTGCTTAAACCGTCACATATGTTTTATCGACGTTTCATTTTATATATCGATGATATAAATAATAGAAATATAAAACATTGAAAAGAAAAGGAGAAACGCAATTATATAGCATTTTTTCTTTTTTTCGTAATTGAAATGTATTAATAAATTTGCATATAATTCATTTATTTTGAGTAAAACATTAAATTTAATTCATAATATATATGTTTGGTTCTATTTTCATTTGGTATCTACGAGAAAATCACATAAGTCTTAAATTTGCATTTAGTATGTGCGCGACAAATGGACGAATAATTCAATATCAACCAAACCGATTTCGATGATTCTTTTTATTGGAAAGGGTACACATCAAGGGTAGTTTGATAAAAGTTTGGTTAAGTTCTGATTATGAAATCGAGTTGAAATTGAAGAAGTTGGTTTTTTGTTAAAAATTATATTTATGTTATTTTTTCTACTAAAATTGTTTTATACTCCATGATGAAAACTATAAGAGCATTTGGCTTTGAACTAATAAAATGCTAAAATTAATTTACTACCATTCAGTTGTTGTCGGTATTTTAAGTAATTTGTACTTTTCGGTTTACTATACTACTACTATAACGAAAACCAGGAAGAAACTCAAAAAAAATGTACCTCGAAACTCTAGGCTTGTGATTGGTGAACAAACAAACAGACAGACAGAAATTTATATCTATAATCGATATGTTAACCGACCTAATTTTTATTTTTTTATATCTTTCATGTACAAAATTGACTTTTCTATCCTTTCATTATATATAGAGACTAGCGGCCCACTCGTGGCTTCACCGGCATACCACCTATAATTCTTTTATTATGCTGCATTTGCCATAATATTAATTATATAATTTCGATTATAATCTCGAAAACTATACGTCCCAATTTCATACTATAAACACCAAAGCTTATCTTTATAAAATTTCCTTGATAATTGAGTAACTTTTGCCTGTAAGTTTCAATATTTTAGTCAAATAAAAACATTGAAATATCACCTTGGCATTTTAAATTATTTATTGTCACAAAATGCTTTATTGTGACTTATTTATAAGAGATAGATATAGAGTGCCACGGATTTTATTTTAGAACTAATGAAACTTAATGTTTTTGAAATTCAACTGTTTTTACAGTGCACGCACTTTTGCAGTGCAAAGCAATTCACTGGCGTTCCTAATTATTTTTCTTTTTATGTTTAAGGCTAACTAAGAATTAACCCGTAGAATATAGCACTCCTGAGTAGCTTTCATGCAAAAAAAAAAAATAAATATGACCAGTTTCCAGAGACCTTAGCGTTTAAACAAACAAATCCTTCCACTTTATTATATTAGTATAGATTATTTGTCTTGTCAATTTACACTTTCATTTGTTCGCTCTAGTGTAGGGGCAAAGCGAGGTGTTGAATTCCGCCACTCAATACGCTATGCCTCCAGAAATCGGCGAAAAGTGGGAAAGTCATAGCACTAGGTTCCCTCTGCCTATCTTGCTTGCAAATTTTACTTCCTATCCTTCAAAAGATTTCCATCATCGCAATCGACACTCGAAATTTTTGCTGTTTTGTTATTTTTGTCTTATTTTACCTTATGTTTTTGTAAAATTGGTGAAAAATTAAGAAAACGGTTTTTAGTTGTTTGTAAATTTTACAATGCAATGCTCGTAAATAAATGGCGTCGTAAGAAAGTTTAGACATTGAATAATGTATGATTGGAATTTTAAATTTTCTTTTGAATTTGGTATATTTTGTATCGATCTTAAATAAATAAATATAAATTAGCTTTGTTTAGTTATCACGCTTTGTCCCGCTTTCAGGGTACATACAGCGTAACCCTCAGAAGCTACTCTTGAGAAATATTTAATTATCCGCTTTCTAGGAAATTTCGGACATTAACAGGTAATCTAGTCTAAGTGGAAGAACACCGCTAAGCCAACGCCATGCTTTGTCTTGAAACTATAGTGAAGAAATGGAAATATTTCATTCTTCCGAGTGGGAATTGAACCTACAACCGTAGCATTGCAGTCAGACGCTATGCCGCTGTGATATAATTTTATATAGTTTCAATAAACTTATGTTGTTTTTTAATATTATATATTATCCCCGTTTTTTTTGCTTCATACATTTTCCCGCTTACTACAGGGTAAATAGAAAGACATTGTGGTGATTCCATTCTCCGTTTTATGGCGAATTCGAAACATAGTATTGAGTGGCAGAACCGAACACTGCGCTCCAATTTGGATAGAAACCGTCGTATTCACACGCCATTTGGGAATTTAAACCAAAATATTAACTTACATTTTCATTATCCTAACATAATTATAATATTTTCATCAAAACTTTATTACTACACACTATAATTTTAACGACAACCCGCGTAATGTCGCGTAACAGCGTAACAGCGTGTGGTCTCTGTACATTAGTTGTGCTACATTAACTTATGATTAAACGATGATACTGTTTGATGGATGCGTTGTTGGAACGGAGTGAGTTGATATGAATTTAACTTTTTGATGATGTTGAGTTCGTTTTTGGATGGTGTGGAGGCAATTAAGGCTGTGGCACAATGGCTTAGTGTGATTGTGATCGCAACGGTTGTGGGTTCGATTTTCATTTGGGTGATTCAGTTATTTTCATTCTCGTTCTGGTACTAACACAAAGTGACGTTGAGTTTCCAGGTTTTCTCATCAAGCAATGTACTAAAAATTGATCGGAAAGTAGGGAACGGACACTCCGTTAAACTTAATAAAAATGCATTATACAGAGGGAAACCAAAAAAATATTTGCAACACATTTGAATTAAAGATTTTAAAATAAAAATGGAAAATACTATATAATATTTTGTATAAGCTAAAATATATGGGCTATCTTGTAATCCGCTTAGAAACTTTTACATATTGAAAAATGGACACCAAAACACTGCTAGTAGCAGAGTGTTAGTGAATTTTAAAAGCTTTTTTAAAAGTTTTTGATCCTTTAAAGCTTATCTACGAGTGCTAATTAATCTGAAATTTTATAAAAAATATATAGTATATGAATATCAAAACCATAAAATCAAATATTTACAGAAACTATGTATAATATAACATAGGCCATAGTTGAGGCCAGTCGTGGCACAATGGCACAAAGTGTAACTGTAAAACCGACTGGCTGTGGGTTCGATCCCCACTCGAGGAGATGAAATATTTGCTTAAATTTATATTTCCATTTCTTCGCTCTAGTGTCGAGGTAAAGCGCGGCATTGAGTCCTGCCACTCAACACGCAATGCCTCCAGAATTCGGCAGAAAGTGGGGAACGGAGTGTCTTAACACTAGGTTCCTTCTGCCTACCCTGCTGTATGCGGGATACAGCGTGAAGCTGAAATTATGTATAACATAATTAAAACTTAAAAAAAATTGAAAGTGTGGAATTTTGAAGACAATATCTACTATATAAAAATTTATGTGATTGATTGAAGCTAATTGTGATGCAGGAGCACACGTGTTTGAAAGTAAACGCGACAAGTTGCAGATTCGAATCCCCAATCACAGAAATGAAATATTTATATTTTCAATCCTTTGCAATAGTAAAACGTGGCGTTGATTTTCGCCACTTAAAACACAATGCCTCCAGAATTCAACAGAAAATGGGGACTTTTCATTTCACGATGCTTATCCATACCTGTATTTCGTGTGACGCAGTTACGCAAAGATGCGAATAATGTAAACGCAACTACTACAAAAATACTTCTAAAAGTTAAACAACTTTGAACTTTGCCGCCAATACCTACGACTCGATTTCGGAATGGGACGTATGCGGCGGTTTCCCTTTGATAGATTTATGTGTGCGTGTGTTGTTCTTGACAAATGACGTTTTATTTTAAAACGATAATTTTATTATTTATTTTGTTTGAAAAAATATTTTTTTCATTTTTGAGATTTTTTTTAAATTGTATTAGACTTTTATGGAGTAGTTAAAACTATGGTTTCATTTAAAGTGGTGCAAGTGTTAGCACCACTTTAAATGAAACCATAGTTTGTATAATAGTGTGAAATTAAAAATATTGCATACTTATGAGCAAGTACTGTATTAGATAATATAATACAAAAAGTCAAGATTCTTTTTTCCTAACTTTCCGTAGAATTTTCGAGACATTTCATGTTGGGTGGCGCAGAACAACGCCATGCTTGATCTTCTAGATTCTAGAACATGCATCTACCAAAGAAAGCGTAATAAAAATTAATTATATAATATAATAATACCCTAAAGTGGAGATCGAATCCACAACCGTCGGGTATACAATCAATCGCTATCCTAATGCACCACGACATCCTCTTTAAAATACATTTTTTCTGGGTACCTACTCTTATTTCCATTTTCACGTGGAATATGTGTGTTAATAGGTTTGTTCTACGGAGGTACTATCTCAGTATTTATTTTAGTAATGGTGGCTATACGGTAGGGTACTCGGTGAACTTTGAAATTGCTCTTCAACTTGAAAGCTCGAGTTTTATAATATGGACTTAACTTACGGACTAACTATTACATGTCCCTTTTAACTTTGCTATTACATTTTGTTCTAAAATATTTATTTTCTGGTTATTTTAAAAGTAAGTAGTACTTACGTAGAGGTTAGTCGTGGCGCAGTGGCATGCGTTTGTGACGCGCCAGATTCTGGTTTCGATTCCTATCCGAAAATTTAAAATATTAAATATTCAATTCCTGAGTCCTTCCAAACGGCTATGCCTCCAGAATTCGGCGAAAAGTGGGGAACGGAAGTACCTTTAATGGAAGGTAGTGTCCTACTGTCCTGTGCACCCTTTGTGCGCCCTAAGCCCCTTCTGTTTCTAGATTCTTGTTATTTATACATATCATAGTAAATTGATGCGATTTCATTGAATATTTCATTCGACGATTCAAAAATGCTTGTAAAAGTTAATTTAATAAAGATTATTACAAATTTGCCTTTAAAATTGAACCTGTAACATACAATTATTTATGCTCACGACGTAACCGTATACGACTTCAAACTGTAATCCTTTAACCCCATCAAGCCACAAGGCTTAGTTCATTGTATACGGTATAAAATTTAGTTCTACGCTATATAATATATTTTCATGTATATTTCGCATATACGAGGGCCGCGTATAAAATTTGACTGAGAAAGCCAACACTGCGTTTTATCTTGCAAAACTGAGGAAATTATACAGTTAGTTTTTTGTAACTTTCACGCTGTATCCCGTACATAGCATCATAGGCAGAGTTCCCTCTGCCTAGGAATGTAGTGTTTAGACACTCAGTAACCCCATAAGACACATTCCCCATTTCCCGCCAGATTCTTGAGGTAGGTTGCTTGTTCAGTGGCAAAACTCAATACTACGCTTTGCTTTGTTACCTGAGTGGGTTTTTCCCTGTGTGGAAATCGAACCCACAACCGTCGCGTGTACAGTCGTACTCTTGTGCCCCAGCCCTTGACGATCTCAAATCTACCCTATATGTTAACTATTAAAGCTTACTTTCTAGCCATATGTAATTTGTACGTTTTAAGTGACGTCATTAATCTCAATTTATGTAGCTTTGGTAAAGGCAGTGTCGACATTTATCAATCAAACGATCGTGGGAGCAATTAAGAGTGTTTTATGATATAATTTACTCAGTTTTGTATTTAATACATCCTCTCCTTACTTAACTTAGAAGATTTTTTTTCTATGCAATTATTTTCACGCTGTGTTCCGCGTATAGAAGAGTAGGCAAAAAAAATCTAGTGTTAACACTAAGTTCCTCCTGCATCGATCAATTTTTGAAACATTGCGTTTGAAATGATAGAAGCATGCCGTGTGATCCCGGTCTAGAATAGGATCATCCTGATACTGGTGGTGTCGTAAGAGACGACTAAAGTACGTAGAGTAGTAGAGTAGTACGTAGAGTGGTAGAGTTACTTCACCAGCAATGGCAACACGCATGGGCAGACTCGGCCGGATCTTTACCACGCCCGGCATTTAAAACCTGCGTTAAGTAGTGGCTTTATGCCACTGCGTTTCGCATCAGGTAATGCCGGGCTCCGGCGCCCAACCCACCTTAAAGGCCGGCAACGCACCTGTAGTTCCTCTGGTGTTGCACGGGGTCGTGGGTGACGGTGATCACTTACCATCAGGTGACCCGCACGCTCGTTTGCCTTGTCCTTTTCCATAAAAAAAAACTCAACATCGTGCTTTATCTTGTTACCACAGCGATTAAATTAAAATGATTTATCAAACCTACAACTTTCGAGTTTACAATCCAATGTAGCTGCGTCACGACAGCCACGGTTACGATCCTGCTATGTGTGGGATACAGCGTAAGGCTTTTTTTTATATCTTTAAACCACATTCATACAACTTAATATAAAAATTCCACGATAATAAAGTGAAAATATCTACAAAATGAAATTCTTACTGCAACGCCCGCATTTTCATATATTAACATAGTTAAGAATACTACGACCGAAGTGGGAAATAATTTGTTCTCTCAGCTTTTACTCAAACTAGTGACATTCTATAAAATATACATACAGTCACACATATAATTTCCTTTTTTTTTGCTGCACGCTGTATCCCGCTCATAGTATAGTATGCAGAGGGAACCTGGGAACCTAGTTTTAAGAAACTCCGTTCCCCACTTTCCATTGAATTCTTGAAGCATTGTGTGTTGAGTGACAGATACGACTATAACGTCGCACATTGCCTCGTTACCAGAGCGAGGAAATGAAAATATTATATATTTCATTCCTTTAAGCGGGAATCGAACCCACAACCATCATGGTTACAGTCGCATACTTGTGACGCAGTGCCATGATGGCTTTATAAATATCTTAATACAAAATATATATAATACTTACGATGAACGTAACAGAACCTTTATGTATTTTTTGGACGTAGCAGGACGTCGGTCAGCATTTGGTATGAATATTATTCATTTATTAACCAACTTGTCATGTGGATTTGAATCCTGCTACACTAATTTATTTAAACAACATTTTAACAAATTGTCACCATTCTAACATTTTTCCCGCTTTACATTTTATCCCATACAGGATGGCCAGAGAGGATCTAATATCGAGATTATGCAGTTTGAGCGGTAAAACTCAACGCCGCGGTAGAAAAAAAATATTTTTAGTATTTTAAATCTATACTACTATATTAATACTAATACAGGTTGGGAGAGGCAGCGCTCCTTTTACGAAAACAGTATATAGGTAAAATATTTCAAACCCGTACCTAAAGAAATTAATCAAGATAACTCAACATTTTAGACGTAGGATTTTTTTTCATTTCACGATGTTTATCCATACCTGTATGTCGTGTGACGCAGTTACGCAAAGATACAAATAACGTAAACGCATACTACTACAAAAATATTACTAAAGGTTAAACAACTTTGAACTTTGCCGCCAATATCTACGACTCCATTTCGGAATGAGGCGTATGCGGCGGTCTCCCTTTGATGTTTATGTGTGCGTGTGTCGTTCGTGACAAATGGCGTTTTATTTGAAAACGACAATTTTATTATTTATTTTGTTTGAAAAAATTTTTGGGATTTTTTTTTAATGGTATAAGGCTTTTATGGAGTAGTTAAAACTATGGTTTCATTTAAAGTGGTGCTGACACTTCCACCTGTATAGCGAAAGAGTTTGTTTGATTAGGCGCGCTAATCTCAGGAACTACTTGTTCAAATTGAAAATTTTGTATTGAATAGTTTATTTATCCAAACCGGCTATACCATATCAATCGTTTTGGTGACATCACAATATATTTTACGACGGGAGCTCGGGCACTTAGAATGTTTAATGCGTCATACACAACTCAAATATTTCCATTTGACCATGCGGGCGAAGCCGCAAGTAAAATTTATCAGATATATAAGTTGTAAGGAATGTCAAATTTTACGAGTGACCTTGTCTCTCCATTGCATCGTATTATTAAACATGCATTTCACGTTCACCAATATAAACAGAATGTGGGTAAAATTAGATTTTGTATAAATAACTTAAGTATGATTGAATATTTGCAGTATGCTGTCATGGAGCATTTCAGTTGTTCATTTTAAATATTTTTGTATTACTAAGTCTAGCTCCCAATTTCGTTTGCTTGACTACGTCATATCTACTGAAAGAAATATAGACTGTCGTGGCGCTGCGGCACAGCATCTTACTGTAGATCTAATTGTGGGTTCGATTGCCATTCGGAGGAATTAATTATTTTATTTTCCTCATCCTAATAACAACACGAAAAGTTCCTCCACTTAACATGTCTTGTACAAGGTATCTGCCTACTCAAATATGTAGTAAAACGAAGAGGCATAAGTGATAACGGTGAAAAGAAAATAAATGTCGATTAAAAACTTCTCATATAGGACACACCCGACCTGATACAAAACGGGTTAATGAACATAAAACAGTACAAAAATAACACTAGAACATAACACTCGTGAATTATTAAAGTATTTCCACGAGAGAGCCACAACATCACGTCAACTCCATCCCGGGGGATGAAGAAACGTAAGCTTGTTTGAAAATAAAAACAGAAATGCTATTTCGTTTCGTGTATATAGCATTTATAATCATTATTATTGTATTTTTTTGGTATTTTTTTTTGTGTAATTTACTTAGTATATAATAATATTTTTGTGATATTTTCTCTGCCATATGTGACATAAAAGTTTTTGATAGTTACTCCCATCAAGGCCTTTATAAAAGAGAAAGTGAGCGGAATAATACTAGTTAAGTGCTTAAAGTGCAGTGTTGAGTACCGCTAATCAACACACATTGTCTCGCAACTTAAGCAGAAAGTAGAGAGCAGCCTGTAAGTTTAAAAGAGAAATGTGCAAAGGGAAAAACAGGATTATCAAATGATTAATTAGCTGAACTTTTAACCTACATAAAACTTAGTATCATTATGTAAAAGTTAGATTTGGCATCAAAATTTTTAGCCAACCCACAATTGATTGAACTAAAATTTTACTGCATAAAATTTCTAGCTAGGAATTTTCTTGTTTAATTCAGGCAAAATTCATCCACCAGATCTGTAGTATATCCCAAAATAACTACAGTTTATTTCTTATTTAATATGTTATACTTTCACGCTTTTTCCCGCAGAATAGAGTGAACACAGAGGACGAGAGTATTAAAACATCTCCTTCTCCACTTTTCAATATGCGAAACATGAAAAATACATCATCAAATGAATAATACAACAACGCATGAACAAACAACTTTACTCAAGGATAACATTAAAATTAATATTGAAAAGGTATTCGCACGACGCGACGGTTGAAAAACTGTATAATGATGAACAGACTCTAACAGGCTGCTCAGCCTCAAGGTAACCTTAATATCCCATGGGCGTACCCCTTACCTGGCTCAAATATACCATTTTGTGAGAAAAATGATAAAAATACGTGATTTTATTATATTTGAATCTTGTTATCTGCGTAAGGTTGTGTGGAGTTTACTCTGGAACAATATTTTTTCTTACTTATTGGATTATCAATAAAGAATGGAAGTTGGAGGTGACTTAGGGCAACGACACGTTGTTTGACTCTAAATGCTACAATAGTGGGTTCGATACTCTGTCGTGGGAATGAATTATATTAATTTTCTCGTTTTGGTTACACGACAAACAAAAAAACAAAAGTATTGCAGGTTAGGTTAGGTTAGCGAAACCGCGCTTTGTCTACTAAAGATGTGTATAAATTTGAACACGTTAAAAACCACGATATTTTATTTTAGTAACAATATTGACATTATAAAATATAAATATATATAACATTTCAAGCACGCCATTTCATTTGCATAGCCTGCAAAATGTATGAGAACGTATTTCCGTTTCTGTAATAATTTCGGGAATTCTCTTTTAGTGTTCCACTTATCCACAAGGACTTACAAGTCCAAGGAGACTGGAACGATTGCATTTATTCTTGAGCTCATAATGTAAAGAGATAAAAATAGTATATTTAATAGATTCAGATACATCATTTCAGTTATAACAATCTGGGAGCTGAGTTTTTAGAGATTTAGTAAAAAGGGGGGCTATCGTAAAATTCACACAGCGATCCGTATCCGTGGTCGTTAGATCCAAAAAATTTTGTCCAATATTGACGCTCGTACAAAGGAGAAAACAAACAGGAGCGCACTCAAAACGCATCGAAAGTAACGAAACGAGTGAAGTAAAAAATGAAAAAATCTTTAGACAAGGTGTCAATGTCAATCAGCTGTCACATTTGGCTTTTAAAATGTGTTTGTTTTAAATCATATTTGTTTTTTCAATAATTTATTTATATTTTTTATTTATATTATTTTATATGCATAAGTGCGTTTAAATACTTAGACTTAATTAAAATAAACAAATATTTATTTTTTTAGTACTGTAATGGATTATTTATATTAAGGATCTAAAACTATTTTTCTTATTTTTCTCCGCTTCAAGATTGTGATGTATTCCAGAGTGTCGTCTCCTTTCAATTCTTCACGCTGGGCAGTTTCAACTGTGGGTTGTATGTCAGTTGCAGTAGTCAGAGGGAACCTAGGAACCTGATATTAAGATACTCCGTTCCCAATTAAGACATTTCCGTTCCTCATTTTCCGCTGAATTCTAGAGTATTGCGTGTTGAGTGGCAGAACTCAACCAAAGCAAGAAAATGAAAATCAACTAAAATATAATACATATGAGTGGGGATCGAACCCACAACCTGTCACATTTCCAGTCATAAGCTTGTGCAACTTTTGCTATGAAAAACAATGCAAACGATCGGGTCATCTTAGTGATCTTAGCTATCACCGCCGCTTCCGACCCTGTGCCAAAGGAGCTATAGGTGCGTTGCCGGCCTTTAAAAAGCCCTTGCGCCACAAATTTTTTTTTTCAATCTTGAGGTTATTGCTGTTTACAGGGTTTACAGCGACACCGGTGGGAAGGGAAGAGAGTACTCTGTCTCTGAAGAAAAGCAAGCACTATGGGCTGATTGTGAGGAGTCGACGACTGCAAGGGCGCCCCCTGCGGGGCCCGAACCTTGGCTTACAGCCATCGAGCGGGCTGGGATTTTTCCTATTCGAAGCAAACCCAGCCGCAACATGAAGCCGCGACTGGGGGACAAAAATTTGACTAATCTAAGGGAGCTAGCGGTCCCTAACTGCTGGGCCCGACCGCGCCTAGACGCGGCCGAGCCGTGGAATAAGCTGGACTTCGTCGTCGATTCCGTCGACGACGGTGTATGTGTCGTGTATGTGTAGTGTGGTTCCTACCTACATACGGGGCATTCGCTATCATAATGGCGTCATCGGGGTCTAAAAGGACGGGCGTCTACGTTTAGAACGCGCCACAACCGGCGTCGAAAGTTATTTATATAAAAAAATAAAGCAATACGCATGTAATATAATATATATCGAAAATACATACATTCATACATAAATCAATCAGAGCCTTCCATACAAAAAGCCTAATGCAGCGATGACAAAACACAAAGTTTACCTAACCACGTAACACTAATTATCTTGCTAACTGACAGATAACTAACGAGGACACCGAAATGATGGATTGTAGGCAAACGACAGAAGGTACGGTACTGTAGTATCTTATTGCTATAGCAATAAGATGACATTCCTTGGAAGCTTATACAAATAGAAGTGTAGCATTGCTTAATTTACGAGTTGTAAGATTGTTTAGGTGCTTAGTTTATACATATATACATACATACATACATATTTCTATAATTGCATATAATATTTTGTAATATTATATGCAATTATAGAAATGTAAATATTATTAGCGAACTCTTGTAAAAGAGGGTAGACTTAGGTGAAAATAACTATAAAAGCAGTGGAATTGTGTCAATCGGGGGCAGTTACTTGTAGGCAACGGCCCCTATTGAAAAGAAACTCGTCTGAAGTATTGTTAGTAGGTGATACATACCACTTATTGCAATTAGCAGTATCCCTTTCCAAATAGTTTAGAATCATATAGACGATATATATTTTTATCGTGTTTTTTAAAAAAACGATAACCGCTTCCGATTTCTAACAATATAGATATTATTTACAAAAATAAAATTTTTAACGATTTCTACTCAGAGGAATGAATGATTTAATATTTTCATTTCCTCTTTCTGATGAAGAGACAGTGCGTGTCGTTGGGCTCTGCCATCGTTCGCTCGCTCTTAATGCGCAATGTCTCGAAAATTCGATTAAAAGTGGGGAACAGAGAATTTTAGCACTAGGTTCCATCTTCAAGACGGAAGCAGAAGACTCTTCTGCTATATTCTGAATCTAAAAAAAATATTTATTATATGCCCTTAAATACTAAGTCTACAGTTACATTTAGTTCACTTCGCCCCACACCAGTCCAACAATAGTCATATATCGGAAAGCACGTCCCACCCCCAAGTCCACTCAAACACTCGTGCCGAGATTTACAATTCTATGCTTTTATACACTTCATTTTGTGCTTCGCGAAATGGTTTTAGTGTTATTGGAAATTTTAAAACCGTTGCAACTCTGAAGTAGCTGAATTTAATAGTTATTTCAGATTTCGTTATTTCAAAGTGTCAAGAAATTATTTTCTCGTAAATCTGAGTACTTAGTATTGCAGTGGTGTGAACAATGACATGTTCGGAATTTATTAGACTTTAGTTTTACTTAGTTTATCTAAATGGTTTTTTTATTTAGCTCCAAACAGTAACCTGCATGTAGCAGGGCAGGCTAAGGGTACCTAGTGTTAAGACACTCCGTTGCCTACTTTTCCCTTTATTTTTGTTACAATTCTGATGAGTGACGAAACTCAACTCTGTAATTTGTCTTTTTATCATAGCGACAAAAAAATAATTATTAATTCCCTCGTAATCAAACTAGACGGCCACTATATAAAAACATTATCTCTATATATAATAAGACAGTAAAAATATTTTGTCTGTACATTTAGTAATTTAGACTGAAATGGATAAAGGGACACTTAAAAAGAATAATAGAAAGCAAAAATATTATTTTTGAATTTCTTGTCTGTCTGTCTGTCGATATGTATGTCCACATTTTTCTCTGAAAGTACTGAACCGATTTACTTAAAAGTTTCATCAATTGCTTTGTTTTAACTCAACTTAACTACTAAAGTTTACTTCATCAAAATCGGTTCATTAAAAGAAAATATCGTCATTTGAATGAACTCAAGACATTAGTTTGCCTGCCAATGTTATATAGCAATCGCGCTAAGATTCCTGGCTAAAGAATGACATTCGAAACGTCTTGGTTACATGACTGTTGATAAAAATATATATTTTTGAAGCACTATTATACAATATTTTTTACAATAATGTAAACAAACTTGAATTGTTAGTGGAAATAACTTTCTTAAATCATAACAGTTAAGTTTAAGTCGTAATTAATTCAACACAGAAATAAAGACCGATTTCATCTTCAAAGAAATATTAAGTAAATACATAGATTCTTCGGTTCGTTTGAAATAAATCTATATAAAAATAAAAACAGCCTTTCTACGTGTACTCTGTAATAACTACACATATGTAACTAATTTAAAAACTGTACAGGAATTAATATGCAATAATTACAGTTATTTTACAAAGAATATTATGAATCTTTCAAATTATTAATTTAACATTTAAGGCTGTTTCTGAAAGAGTAAATTAAATTATTCACTGACATCAGCACATTTAACAGAGTTTTAGAATTATGATGAGACGTACATTACATAGGTAAAAAGAACATAATGTTACAAAAATATATATGTGTAAAAAATTATTGGCTTTATGTATATTTTATAAATATCAAATGGCAACTATGGTCGTATTTTTTAATTCAAAACAATCAAAAATTCTTATAGAAATTACGATAATGTAGTAAAAAAATCATATTAGAATATTACAGATTAAAGTAATAAAAAATCATGTTAGAAGTTATTATAATTGTCAATTAATTCTATTTATTAAACCAATAATCATGTAGTTAAAGCGAGCGAAGCCGCAGGCGGGCCGCTAGTTTAAAATAAAAACATAATAAAACTTTAACCAACCACTACTTTAAATTATATTTAAATTACATGATTTACCTTAATATTTAATTTACTCTTCAAGTCACTATAATATAAAACACTCCATTTAACTCGTGTAAATAGTCATTGCAATCTTGTACTATTACTTAGCTTCTTAAATCCGGTCTGATTTGAAATTCCACTGCACTACTTTGCACAGTCCCTCGACTCGGTTATACCACTTAAACTGCGAAAAGTGAACTTTGTTTAAAAGAACATTAAAAAAATGAAGCATTTCCCGCCAATAACAGAGTAAGCAGAGAGAATGTAGTGTCATGGCACTCTCTTTGTCATAAATTTAAAGTTTAATTCTAATTGATAAATGCTATTCATTTAGTTTACCATTAAGCAAATTTATTACAATGTTTCACTGTTATTTTTTTTCTATTCAATTTTTTTGCTTTTAAAAGACAGTTATAAGTTATGGTGAAAGCCTAAATTGGTCATAGATTGGAATTGCATTTGTTCATTTCATACTTAATTAATTTAATTTTCCTTTTAGTTTCGCTAAATGACATAAAAAAATATCAATCTATCACCTATTTTTATCCAATGTATGTCAATTATTTCGTGCAGGAATTTTGTATGTTATGTTTTAGCTGAACTTTTTCTAGTCTTCGGAGCTAGAATTCTATATTTATTTTATTCGATATTTTAAAAATGCTTTCAAAAATTTATTTTGTATTAAAGTGGAAGATGGACAGTTTAAATATTATAATATTATAAAAAGGGACTCAAGTTAAAGTTTATGAAGTTCAATAGTCCTAAGTCGTTACTTTCACGTGGACTTTATTGAAGCGGCCACAAAGAATAGAAGTAAAAAGAAAACGAACAATGAAGTGGAATACAATGTAGTATAATACTAAAAACCTAACTGAAGTCTAAACGTAATGGAATAAAACGTTCACATAATTCTATGATTAATAAAAACCTATATTATCTATGATGTCATCGTTTACGGACCTCCATGGCTTCGTCCGCTTGAACTATACGAACGAACAAAGTAACTAAAGGAAATTCTTAATATTAGGAAAAATACGTAACTAATATTATCAACGTGAAATAAATATTTAATAGTATTAAAATTAAAAGTAATACGAAATATAATCTATACCTACTATAATAAAATAGTAAAAAAACTGTATCTCTTTATTTATTCATTAATAAATATATTTACGAAGAAATTACGCTTAAAAGGGCTTAAAATAACTAATAGAATATGAATCTATGATTCCTCTTCTGTCTATGTGTTTGTTTATGCACTTTTTTCTGAAGTACTGGACCAATTTGAATGAAACTTTTTTTATTGTGTAGCTATTAGGCGTAGGTAGAATCTAGACTATATTTTCAGGTTCAGCTAAACTATAAGAAATAACAAAACTGCCTTAGCAAAATTTGTTGAGCGTGACGTATCATTTTGCAGTGTCATATTAAAATTGAAGATCTGGAACATCTGATGAATATCAGTCCGTTTTGACAACAGTTGTAACATTAATACTGTTTATTAATACAATGCACATGAAGAAATTATTTATTTCGTCAGTTATCTTTGTATAAATATAACGTATTATTGAAAATAATATTCTGTGTGTACATTTTTACACATTACATTACTGCACATTTTGTGCATTGAATAAAGAATATTTTTATATTGCCTAAAAAAGTTTCGTAAGTAAACCTTTATTTTTTTAGTTGTAAAACATAAAAGTAGTGCTGAAAAAAAAACTAAACTGGCTTAAAGCTGTATCCCTAGCGGAGTAGTCAGAGAGAACGGAGCGCCAAACGCTACGGTCTCTGCATATCTCATTCGCCTCCTCGGTGTATAAAGAGGTCGATGACAGTTCATCGATCTCTTTTCGGGGGGTCCTCGTGCTTTTTACGTGACCTTCTTCCAGTATCTTTGATACTGTATTTTCGAAGGTCAACCTCCCTTACCGCTCACTTTTCCGTCATAAATCTTTTTGCTATTCTTTCATCACTCATTCGTTCGACGTGCCCAAACCATCTGAGCATTTTTTTTCATTATCACTGTGACATCCTCGCTAGTACCTGCCATTCTGTATACCTCTTCATTGCGGATTCGATCAGCTAAGCTGACTCCACATATCCTACGAAGAAATCCCATCTCCACAGCATTCATCTTTATATTATTTTTATTCTGTAATACCCATATTATTATTTTTTTATTAATATGTTATAATGAAAAATAGGGAATAGACTTATACTTCTATACTAGTTGAGACTTATTTAGATGAATCTCTATTTAAAACTTCACTTTTTGCAGTAAACGACACATTTGAAAAGCTGGGTGCAATTCCGCCAGTATTAAAGTAATCCCTATACATCTTTTCACGTGTAATATTCAAATATAGTGGTTTGAAAGAAGTTAAGCTGTGATTAAGTGTAGTTATAGTAATAATTATTGTAGTATTTTTTTAAATAACTATTGTAAAATGTACGTAATTTTTTAGTGTTCCTTAACTCAAAAGTAAAAACGAAACTCTTCCAGAATCACTCTGTTTAGCTCTAGGTCGCGTTGAGGTATCAAGTTGAAATTCATACCAAAAATTCAGTTCTGAGTCAACCCATTTTTTTAGAAAAAACAAGGCAAACGAGCGTTTGGGTCACCTGATCGTAAGTGATTACCGCCGCCCACGACCCCGTGCAACACCAGAGGAGCTACAAGTGCGTTGCCGGCCTTTAAGGTGGAGATAGACACGCTTTTTGAAGGTACTTATCTTTTATCGACACCCTGCCAGAGATAGGCCACTCCTCAGTTGCTTGACGCGTGGAAGGAAGTTCCGAAACCGCACAGTAGTAGAGTGCCAAGTATCCAAGTGGTGTGGATGGTACTTTAGCTTGTGACGTATTGTGCAGTTAGAATATTCGATGGCAGGTAAACAACAACAATTCTTCTAAACACTCCCCATGGTAAATGTGGTAGAGAACGCACAGCGAGTGTCAAGCCGTTCACAGGTCATTGGGTCCCCAATGATTCCAATGGTAGTCCCATTGCGACCAAATGGTTATTTTGGCGTGAAGTACCACCTCGCTGTGCTGATGACCTTCGTGTCGAGTTTCTTCGAGGCTAAGCTCAGGCATTGCTTTCCAGATGATCGTGATAGTAACAGTCACTCGAAATATTAAGGCCCAATACGCTGATACCGGGCGCGGCTATAAGGGTTGTTTTTTTATTTTTTTTTGTGTCTTCTGAGAGTTGAATTGAACCAAGTTCCTTTCATCCTATGAGGAGATATTCCCGGAGGATAACTCAACAGAAAATACAAGTTTATTTCGACACAGAAAGACTTGCACGGCCGGAGTTACACAGTTGCGGAATTTGAAACGAGCTTAAAATACAAATAAAAGAAAAAATTGCGAAGTGTGATGTGATAAGTTAAAATTTATACGTCTCTCATAGAAAAACATCATTACAAACTTATATTTGTACTTTATTTCATACAAATACATACGCCTGCAAAATTTAATTTATCAAGTTTATTCACCACGTAATCAAAACTCTAAGGGTGTTTTCCGTTGACCTACAATTATGAAATTTAGCAAGATGTGAGAACTTGCAGTAAAAATAAAAAATAAAATCCGAAAAATGAAAATATATATTAAACATTATATAAACTATTACAAAACTATAATAATAGTTCATTTCATATAAAATTTGTGCATACGCCCGTTTGTTTGACTTTGTTGACTTACAACTCTAAAATTGGTACGTAATGGGTGAGTGTGATTCACAAATAAATTGCAACAAAAATATAAGAATTTCGATGTAGCTTGATATAATTGAATAACGTATAGCTTAGTGATGAGAGCGCTTGGACGATTCCGAAGATTAGATCCGAGAAGCGTGGGTTTAAATCCTACAACGTTAAAATTATTATCTCTATGTATAATAAGACAGTAAAAATATTTTGTCTGTACATTTAGTAATTTTGACTGAAATGGATAGAGGGACACTTAAAAAGAATAATAGAAAGCAAAAATATTTTTTTTGAATTTCTTGTCTGTCTGTCTGTCTGTCGATATGTATGTCCACATTTTTCTCTGAAAGTACTGAACCGATTTACTTAAAAGTTTCACCAATTGCTTTGTTTTAACTCAACTTAACTACTAAAGTTTGGTTCATCAAAATCGGTTCATTAAAAAAAAGTTATCGTCATTTGAATGAACTCAAGGCATTAGTTTGCCTGCGAATGTTATATAGCAATCGCGCTGGTAAGATTCCTGGCTAAAGAATGACATTCGAAACGTCTTGGTTATATGACTGTTGATAAAAATATATATTTTTGAAGCACTATTATACAATATTTTATACAATAAAGTAAACAAAATTGAATTGTTAGTGGAGATTACCTTCATAAATCATAACAGTTAAGTTTAAATCGTAATTAATTCAACACAGAGATAAAGAACGATTTGATCTTCAAAGAGATATCAAGCAAATACATAGATTTTTTGGTTCGTTCGTTCGTTTGAAATAAATCTATATAAAAATGCCTAAAAACATCCTTTCTACGTGTACTCTGTAATAACTACATATTTACCAATTGTACATTTAGCTAATAATATGTGTAACTAATTTAAAAACTGTACAGGAGTTAATATGCAAACATTACAGTTATTTTACAAAGAATATTATGAATCCTTACCCAAATCAATAATTTAACATTTAAGGCTGTTTCTGAAGCAGTACATTAAATTATTAAGTGACATCAGTACATTTAACAGAGCTTTAAAAAACATAACATAGGTAAAAAAAACGTAATGTTACAAAAATATATACATATAGTAAATAATTACCTTTATGTATATTTTATGAATATCAAATATCAACATATTGCTATATGCGAAATACGGCGTGTAATAAAAACAAAATCTTATTTTCACAAATGTAAGAAAGTTTCCAATTCATCGATTCATATCTTTGAGAGCGCATTGCTTTGCAAACGTTCAAAGATAAAGTTGAAAATGTTCAAAAATAGACTGCTGTAGGAAGATGTCAATCATATTTTTTTTAGATTATTTTTGCGTCGTGTGAGTGACACAAAGAAATAATTATAAATTTTGATTATTTTAAGAAATAGTCTCAGGTACGCGTGGTGATTAGTTTCTTCAAACGTCTGATTGTAAACGCAATGGTCGTGGCTTCGGTGCCCATTTAGGAAACAGCAAGATTTTTATACACGCCAATATTTTATGTTTTTATATTGCATTAGCTCCACTCATATTTACTTCTCAGTTAAAGCTTTTTACAATTTAATTAGGTACCTACAAATAATGTTATTGAAAACAGAAATATTCAACAAATAATTACATAAAACTGTAGATTAAACTCTCTTTCACAGTAATAAATTTACTAGCTCAACTTAACTACTATAGCTACTGAATACCCAAGCTTACCCTTTCATATTGCCACATATGAAACGACTTCAAAAAAGCTTATTATTTCTTTGACTCATATGTACGAGTATGTGCCATTATTGGAAATATTTTTTGAAAAAAAAATATTTGGAATAAGACAATATTTGAATACGACGATCTACTTAAATCTGTTTAAATGTTTGCCTACAAATTTCTCGGAAATTAAATCTATAACGAGATTATTCTTTTCAAATTAAATCAGCTATATTCCAAATTTGACAACAGCGTCATTTAGATCAAAATCAGTTCAGTTATTCTTAATGTTCTGTTGTTGGTGGTTACGTCCTTTTAAGTTGACAGATATTTAAAATCAGTTAATCTTTTTTTATTATAAATTTATAAAAGGTTTATTTCCAAATATCACTTTGTATCTCTTAAGTGTTAACATCGTGATGTATGGGCGAATCACTCGAAGCACCATTTGCATTTTATACGTTCTGCCGCGATATAGTAAGGAATACATAAGCAGGTGTGAGATGTGTTCAGAATTTACAAACAATAAATGAAATTACGTCATAGTTTTTTTTATTCGCATCATTTTTATGGAACTATGGCAATAATATTTACGAGTATAACTCTATATACTCTCGTTAAAAACTAGCGACGTTCGCAGCTTCGCCCGCTTGTGTTACATGATTTTTTATTTACTAATCTGAATCACTTTTGTTTTCTACTAAAATTCGAATTTTAAAGATAATATAATACATTGAAAACTAAAGTTCGAGGCAATTCGATAAAACATCTGTTTTTTTCACAACAATTTAGCCGAACAATATATTGATATATTTTTTTATTTATGAACTGTTTGAAATAAAACTAACATTAAATGCCTTGCCTTAAAGGCCTTAAGAGAAATTTGCTAAAATACAGCAGTGAAAACAGTCTTTAAATTACTTGAACCATTACTGAGATTAGCGTGCACAAACGCACAAACAAACCGATCAACAGACAAAAAAATTAAGATTTTCTTATTTATTAATCATTAATTTCCAAGACTTCGCGTGGTGATTTGCGAAACTCAATGCTTCGCCTTGTCTACTTACCAGAGCAGAGAAATAAAAAAAACCGTACCTCATTCTCTCGACCAAAAATCGAACTCACAACCACAGTGCTACTACTTTATAATTAAATTTAAAAAATGGAAATAAAAATCTCTTTCCATTATAATATCATGATTTAAATTAAAATGGTATAGTCGTAATCCGCTTAAGTGAATTAAAACGATTTGTATGCGATGTCAAGGCGCCAACCGCTAATTATTCAAGGAAAAATCTGCCTTAGAACTTTTAAGTTAATTTTAATGCGTTACTTTGGTTTTATAAACACTAATAATATTTCAGACTTTCCTTATATTTTCCTGTGTTTATTTGTTTTAGCTTTTATGACTTGACGCTGTTTCTTGCAGCAGGAGAAGCAGACGGAACCTGGGAACCTAGTCTTGTGTCAATCTGTTCCCATTAAGACCCCACTTACTGCCAGATTCTGGAGACACAACTTGTTTAGTGTTGGAACTCAACGCCGCTACGCCTCTGGTAGAGGGAGGAAATGAAACTATTCTACCCACAGCCGTGGTGTCGCCTTTACAGACATATTTTCTATGTTCGTGTTTCATATTTTATGTTATACGTAAGTTTTGGAATTTTTAGTATAGGAATTATTTATAAAAATTGGCTAAAACACTACTTTTCCGGCTTTTTGTTTTATAAGTCTCGAAAGTTGAGCGGAAATTGGGGAACGGAGTATCTTAACAGTAGGTTACCTCTACACTGATATGTGGGAAAAAGCGCGGAGCTGTTATAAATATTTATGTTACACTTAACGACCAAAACAGGACAAGCAAAATGCATTAGATGGTTTCCTGTAAAGTTAAAATGGACGTCAAAACGGTTTTTTTTTGTCTTTAAGTAATATGGCCTTTCCCGATAAATAGACTAACTATTCAATACAAAAAGCATTTTTCAATTCGAACCAGGAGTTAGTAATAAGATTAGTGCATTTAAACGGGGTAATACCTCTTCCATTTCGTTCTAGTTGAATTCCGCCAAAAAAATACGAAAAACGAAACACAAGAGATGCTTGAAGTAAGCGACTATATTATTAAAAACAAAAACATCAACCAAATTATTATTTCACTCAAGATTTTCCAAACATTTTTCCCAAAAGCGACACGTCTGCCCAAATTTAAATTACAATTAAGTACAACACTTATTTCCATAAGGTAAAGATAATGAAAATATAAGCTTAGAGGCTATGAATCAAGCCATCTTAAGCTGGAAGTTGGTCCCGTGGGTACTAATTCAATTATAAGGTTGTCAGAAACGAGAAAATGCCGACGATAATTCACTTAACAGAGGCCCTGGTGAAATTTAGACGAGGTGATCTTTTAAAAAGATTTTTGGTATTAATGTTTCAAAGTAACGTTGTCATATTTATAGATATAATTATTTTTTTATGCAAACTATTATTATGTAAATTTTGACACATTGAGAGTTTTGCCTTGTTACCAGGGCGAGACAATAATCCAATCCCCTAAGTAGGAATCTAATCCATAATTGTCGAATTTTAGGTCAGACGCTGTACCACTGTGCCATAAATGCCTTAACTAAATATTTTAAATATTCTAGACTCTTGTGCGCAAGCTTCATAAGGGTTATTAAGACTGCCGTCATCCGCCTGGAACGACACGCTACGAGCGCGTCTGTAATCTCTACATATTATAAATTAAAGTTCCTCGCTATGCTGATTTCGTGTTTCTTGACAATATAATAAAAATAAATATAATAAAGTAAGTAGGAACCGTAAACAAAATTGCAAGATCGTGTATATCATATGTATCGTAATAGCCATGGATGAGGCCAGTCGTGGCGCAGTGGCACGAAGTGTGACTGTAAAACCGACTGGTTGTGGGTTCGATCCCCACTCGAGGAGATGAAATATTTACTTAAATTTATATTTCCATTTCTTCGCTCTGGTGTCGAGGTTAAGCGCGGCGTTGAGTTCTGCCACTCAACACGCAATGCCTCCAGAATTCCATGAAATGAAATACTTTTCTTTTATAGCATGTAATTTGAACATATACTTTTTGAGAAAATACAAGTTTTAAATAATTCAACGATCCGTTCACGGCCGCAAGCATAGACACGAGTCCAGCGGGACATTTCGTCCTCGCAAGCAGCCATGTATATATATATATATATATATATANTATATAATAATTATTTAATTAATATTGATTATCTAATGGAAAATGCAGGATAATAAAACAATTATAAGTGGTATGCGAGCAAAACCGCGAATAGGCCGCTAGTTTAAAATAAAAGCTGAGAAATGAAACTAATTAATTACCTCAAGTGTTACATTCAACCGTTACATTTGCTGTTAGTTGCTGATAAATAATATATATCTATAGTACCTATAAATCAGAAGAGTTTGTTTGTTTTAACACGCTGAATCTCAGGAACTTTGGTTCAAATAGAAAAAATATTTTTGAATTCGACTGGCGCCATTTATCGAGGAAGGCTAGGCTTTTTATAACACGTCTATAATCATTTCTATTTCATAATACCAAAAAATATTATGAAATTTTCTAACTACATATATTATGATAATAAGTTAATGTATGCCAAGCGCATTAACTATTTCAACGTGATTGCAATTTTGCGGCGCAAAATTTCCTGTACCCAATTAGATGTTGTGGTATTTGTTAATTATATAGTGATATTGGGTAGAACAAAGCGATGAATGGCCATGGTAATGGTGATATAAATTTACATTCAGTTATAAGGTTTTCGTGGTTTTACATGAACTATCTAAACACTTAATTCGGAGCTTTTTATCAATTCAACGGAATATTTTTAATAGAATTCTCGAGGTCGTTGTTACGGAGTGGAAAAGCGTCTGACTGTAAGCGCTGGTAGATAAAGTGCGGCGTTAGGTTCCACTCAACAAGCAATGTCTCGAAAATTGGAGAACGTAGCATCTTAATACTAGGTTCCAATAATCTACGCTGCTATGCGGGAAATATCGTGAAACTGCTGCTCAAAATATGATTATTATCTATGTCATTAAGGCCTGGGCTGGATATAGGCTATAATAAATCTGGCTGACACGTGAAAAAAAGGGAAAGGGATCCAGTGCTAAGACACTCTGTTACCTATTTTCCGTTTTAATTTCGAGAAATCACGTATTGAGTGGCGGATCTCAACGCCGCGGTTTATGTAACATAACACAAATATGACCGAAAGCTCTGATAAAAAAAAACAATAAAACAACAAGACACGTTCTCATTTAAAAAAAACTCAGAGTCAGTAAAGAGTTAACTAACTTAAAACTTGGTTAAGAAACATGTATTTTTGAAACTCCAGCGGTAACTTTAGTACGTGACCCTTCATTGTTAATAAGTACTAAGAATTTCTTTGAACAAAGATTCTTATTTGTAAAGATATATTTTTCTTGGCTATGCTTGGATATAAATTTGATAAAATCTCGTGCGTCAAAGTCATGCTTCTGTTTCTGCGGGATATGTTGACGTTAAAATAATAATATTAAAGACAAGCCAAATAATAATATTAAAGGCTCGTTTGCCTTGTCCTTTTCCATAAAAAAAAGCGTAGTGCAAGAGGACAAGCGTGTGGCTGATTGTGTGTTTGATTCCCATTAAGTTCTGCCCTCAAAATGTAATGCCTCCGGAATCTGGCGACAAGTGGAGTAGAGAGTAGACGGTTTTACCACTGGGCTCCTTTTGCGTTTTAGTGTATTGTTGAAGTGAATACTGATGCTGTGCTCAAACATTTCTATCTTATTCATAGAGAATAATATTTTAATTGTGAATTATATTTAAAAAATCTCAACTTAATAGAAAAAAACACTTAAAACGACGATGATTTTATATGAATAAGGCATGTCACACAAGTAAAAACATAATAATATGTCCCCGAAAAATGTTCAAGTTGTACAGTGCAATGTGCAATAAATCTGTTTTAGGAGTTTAGCAGAAAAAGAGGTTACTATTAGTGATGATCGATTGTTGTAAGTAGTTTTTGCAAGACCCCAAATAATCAGCTATTGATTTTGCTACAAGTCTATTGGAGGTATAAAGCAAACCTTTGACTATTGATACCATTAGAAGGAGGCTCCTTAAAGCTGGATTGGTAGCGAAATAAGAAAAAAGCCATAGCTATGGGAACAGCTCTTTGTAGCAGCTCTGAAACATAAAGATTGAAGGGTCAATTATGATTTGAGGTTTTATGGCAGCTGTTGGAGTAGGCGAAATGGTATGGTAATGGCTGTATGAGGGTTGAATGAAAAGAGAAAAGTATACTGAAGTCCTAGAATCAGATCTAGCACCATCTATAACAAAAATTTACGGTGACATGAACAGTGAATGCGTGAAATTTAATAAAGTCATCACCACTTGTCATAAATCTGCTCACTCTGTGATCTGGATGAGTCGAAACGGCGTAGATCTTTTAAACTGGCCGCCATAATATCTGGACCTCAATCCTCCAATCCAATAGAAAAAAATTCGGTGATACTCACTCCTAAATAACCAACCAACAAAATTTGCCTACTGGCGGCATTCAAATAAATATGGAAAAAAATATTTTGTAAGTTAGTTAAAATAATGCCAAAAAGATTAAGACTGAGATCCCAGGACCCCCAGACCTACGTCATTTTAGCAAAGCTGAAATTTTGAGGATTATTAGTCTAATATGTAGTTCAGACGGTAAGTGTACTTACTAATTTAAAAGTGGGGCCCTTTCAGAGGTCAGGTCAGGTCAGGAGCGCCAGCTAAAGGTACATAAAATCCACTCTCACTTACGTTAAAGTAGAAATGCTCATATTTAGATATGTTTTTAAGAATAATGTAAGAAATACACACACGTACATTTATCATTACCTTAATATGTGGGAAACAGCGTGAAATTGTTTTCTTTTTATTTATATTTACAAATTTTGTTATTTTAGAACAATCTTCATGTAGACCTAAATGGGTATTGTCGTAACATTTTTTACCTCGACACGATGTAAGCTTGAATAGATTTTATTGGCAGTGAACCATTTGTCTAACGCTCGACGAATGTTTTATTCATCACTGGAACTTCAATGCAATTTGAATCCATTAATTGATTGGACATATAGGTATAGAAAATTTTTTTGGACGTGTTAAATATTTAATTGAGCTAGATATTAGTTTTAATTTAAAAAATGTGCGTAAAAAGCTTACGCTGTATCCCTAATATAGGCAGGTGACCAGAAAAACCAGAACAGTGTTAAGACACTCTATTCTTGCGTACCACAATGTTTTTAAGACATTGCATGTTTAATGGAAAAATTCAACGCCATGCTTTTTCTTGTTACGAATTTAATTTTGGGAAATGTTCATTTAGTTAATAAAGCGCGACATTCTCTGCCATTCAACACACAATATCTCTCTGTCTCTATCTCGAAGAACGGAAGTATCGAACATACAATAGATTGGCTAGTTATAATTAACAATTAAATCGTTAGCAAAGTAGAAATAAAAAAAAATCTTTATTTTAATTATAGTCACTTCGAAATGTAAAACGCTCCCAAACGCTACACCGCAAATTTAATTTCCTGTCAACGATATGACACAAAATTCTATATTTTTTTAAATTTTCAAATATTAAAATCTTTGACGTTATAGAATATATTAAAGCTACCTAATGATAGCTTTGAAGTTGAGCTGGTAGGGAAATAAGCTTAACTTTTGCTGCTATTTTTGCATTATCTAAGATGTGTCAAGATTGTTTGTGATAGTTGTCAATTCGAATCTTCTTCGAGGATATTTTTACTTAAGATATATTTATATATATTTTGGACAAATATAGGATATCTGAGACAATTTGATAAAGATCACATTTGCCAAAACACAATCAACATTATCTTACCCTTTATACCTAATCTGTCATTAGTGTAAAGATTTTATCAGGCGCTGTAAATTGGATGCTGTAAAAATTTACATAATGGTATTGATAATTTTCATTCACAGAAAATGATGATTGGAAAGCTTTCGATGAAATCTTCAGAAAATTTAAATTTGTCCGACCTATTGGTGTAGTCATGGCTCCAGAGAAGAAGTAGGGTGTGGATCTCATTGCAGTGCAGTGCGTTGGACTTCCGGCCCAAGTATCGATTTAAGGGAACCCTTTAAATGTCCTAATTTCTCGAAACCTAATTCAAAATATTTGCTTTCTTAAATTTTTTTTTATATATCTATTTTCTCGAGTTAGAAAAAATTTTTACTATGTACTTAAAACATACAAAACTGTTTGACCTTTCGATTTTCTGTTATACTTTAGATAACGTGTGGTATCAAGTTGAACCTTATAGTGTATAAAGATGAGATCTAAGTTTTTTAGATTTTTTTCTATTTACTATTACTACTTTTTATTTATTTTTTTTTTTCGATTTTTGTAGACCCTTATTACTGTGCCAGCGGCACAAAATCTGCCTGTAAGCACGACGGTTGTAGTTCAATTCTCATTTGTGGTAACGAGTTATTTTCATTTTCTTGTTCTGGTAATAAGACAAAGCGCAGCATTGAGTTTTATCACTCCACTTCCACCAAGTTTCTAAATCTTCAGGAAAAAAACATGAAACTGCTTAAAATCATATTTTTCTTCAGCTACAATCTTTTGATAATTTCCAATGAAATAATAGGCATATTTTCAATTTCCCCATATTTTAAGGCTTGACGCCCCTTAGGCTGTGGAAATCGGATCAACCAAATAATCGTTTTCACCAAACAAAATCCCTGACGCGGATTCCAAATGAGCTCCGTTTAATCCCTAGAATAAAGATTGTTTTAGAAATGGGGCTGAAAGTATATAAAATTGTTATTTTATTATATATATTTTTATTCTTATACGCTTTTCCCCTTATAGCAAGATAAACAGAATGAACCAAATTCTATATATTGCGGAAACTGAACTCGCGTTGTCTTTTCAAAGTGGATAAATAGGACGCAAAGGAGAATATGTGCTGAACAAACACTAATTGCGTCTTAATTTTATTGTCAAAAAATTTATTAATTTTAGTTTTAAAATGTTAAACATATTGTTATAGTTAAATAATAATATTGCCTAAATATTAGATACTAGAACCAATTGACGCGCATAATAATACGCATTGGCGTTGCCATAGTATAATAACATGTATGTGACAATTTATAAACATAAAACTGTAAATATTGTCAAATGCGTGGTAGTTCGTGTAATGTTTCATTTATTGATTTAATATACTTTATAAGCTTTATTATTGAAAAATATTAGCGTTCTGCACTTCTCCTACATATAAATTATAAATCTGCCAAATTTTCTATTTCTCCATCTGCGCGATTTTTGTAAAAAGTGGTCCACAGTTTTTGCTTCACGTATTAATATAGGGATATCGGCATCGTTAGGCAGAGACAATCTCCCTCCATTAAGACTCCCACTCTCACACTACCACTCTCCACCGAATTTTGAAGGCATTTCATGTTGAATGGCTCTCAACTCAACTGAACTCAACGCTGCGCTTTACCTCGTTATCAAAGCAAGAAAATGAAAATATTCAATATTTAAATTTCTCGAGTAGGAATCAAACCCACAATCTGTCGCGCTTACTACTGTAAGCGTTTGTGCTCCTGCGCTATGACTGGACCTATGTACCGTCATGTAATGTTGAAATCTCAAACTTTTAAATACATTAAATATTATTAAGACAGAAGAAAAAGATTTAATTCATTAAGCACCACGCATTTAAATTGCAATTTTGTCACTTTTATTAAGTAGTTCTTGTTGGAACTCGACAATCCACAGTCCAAACCCACAGAATATCATAGATCATTCTGTTGTTCTTGTTATATAAGTGAATCTGAATGCGAGTTAAGCACCAGCAAATGCACTGTTTGAGCGACTATAATTTACCACAAACAGTTAAGATATGAAAATATGTAGAGCATTTAAAAAAATGAAAGATTTTTTTTGTTGGTAAAATTAACGAAAATATATTTAATTTTTTTAAGTGGTATTCACCCACATTAAGAAAAGAAAAAAAAATTAAGAATTTTAAAGAAGCTCGATAATTATCATATGGCTTAATTAAGCCATATGATAATTATGACTAGACAGATATTTTATAGATAGTTTCCAAGAGATGTGAGTTCGAATCCCGCTCTGTTACTTTATTTTAATTTTTATTTTATTTCTTTTATTTTATTTATTATAATAACTAGGGCTTAATACTAATATTAAAAATATGGTAAATGTATAATAAAATAAACAATAATTCCACTTCTTCAATTATTTAATTATTTTATTATTAAACAACATGATTAATAAATTTAAATATTATTTACTCTAGAAGTATAGAGTAACAATTTCAAAATGATGTGTTTAAAAATAATATATCTCATTTACGTGTTTTCCTAATTTGAACAAAAAAAAGAAAATATAAAGCCATCGTAACACAGGTGCACAAGCGTACGACTGTGAACGCGACAGTTGTGGGTTCAATTCCCCACCGTGGGAATAAAGTATTTAATGTTTTCATTTCCTTGCTCTGTAACGGGGCAAAGCGTGGCAGTGAGTTCCGCCTCTCAGCATAGAATGCCTGCAGAAGACTTAATAGGAACGGAGTGTCTTAACACTAGGTTCCCCAGTTCTCGCTGCCAACCCTCCTACGTGCGGGATACCTCGAGTTTAACTTCACGCTGAAGCTAAAAAAAAATGAAAGATAAAACATATTTATTACTTTAGCTATGTAGTTTAAATTTAAACCGATGCTATTTATCCCACATTGTTCTAAGATTCATTCCAATTCAAATATACAGTTTCGGAACTCGAATGCTTCCCCCGGCGTTAATAAATACGGATTGAAACACTTGGGTTACGCTACTTTCCTTTGACTGCTCACGCATTTATCTGATAGGATTAAAATACAAAATGTTTATAGTTTAGATTATGTGGGTGGTTGTGGTATTGTGGTTAGTCTTGTGAAGTGGAATATAACACTAGTGGACACCTGGAACTTCCCTGTTATAATAACTGTTTAATATGTGAATTATAAAATAAAGAGTTCTGTTTTTTCCGTTTCTGTAGGAATTGCGAGAAATCCCCCTCCTCCTTACTACCTCCATATAAATATAAAATATTATATAAAAAAAATCAAGTCTATTATTTATTATAACTATTTCAACTAGATTATTCGTCTTTAATAAGCTTTGAAAATTACTTCTATTAATTCAATATATGTATATGTTTCATTTAAAAAATCAGCTTCACGCTATCCCGCACATCTGTGTGCGAGGTAGAGGGAACCTAGTATTAATATACTCCATTACCTACATTCCCCCGAACTTTTCAAGCCATTGCGTCAACGTCGGGCTTTGGCCTTGTTGCCAAAGCGAAGAAATGAGAATATTAATAATTATTCCCTTGAGTGGGGATCGAACCCACAACCATTACGTTACAGTCACAGCCTTGTAGCTCACGTCGTGCGTCACGACGGCCTCAATTACTGCCTTTATTTACTAGGGCGGATAATTAAAAAAAAGTTCGGTCCTACGTTTTATTACTCCTTGTAAAGAATTGAAATTTTTTTAAACACTTAATTATCTCGAGTAGGAATCGAACCGACAACCTCCTTTTAGATCACATTTTAGATTTATAAAGTTTATTAAAAGCAAGTTATAACAAGGATTATTAAAAGCAAGTTGTACCAAAAGGAATGTGTGACGAACTAATGCATCTACATCAAGCAAGTGGCTCTCAAATGAGGCGCTTGTAATACCACTGTGTATTCTAAAAAGCTTAAATAGCACATCAAAGAGACTATACGATTTGGTTTTTATTTTGATGACGTAATGTGATGACGACGTAAAGTTATATGTAAAGTAGGAAAGATGGCTGTGGATTGGTTTCAATGGAGAATTTTTTTTGAAGCCGTCGTGGTAGAGTGCCACAGATGTGCTGTAAACAGTTGTGGGTTCAATTCTCACTTGGAGGAATAAATAGTTTTAATGGGGAAACCGTTCCTCATTAAGACACTTTTCAATTTTAAGACTAGGTTCCCAGATTCCATCTGCCTGCCCCGCTAGGTGCAGAGCATGGCGAGAAGCCAAGAAAATCCTATAATAATACCAATCGACGAAAATAACCAGGTAGTATGCATCATCCCTCATCTTTGAAGAATTACAGCGTGAAATTAAAAGGACGATATTATAATTTTTCTTTTGATACATTCTTCACGAAAAGGGATCGAGACCCAAATAGGTCGGTGTATTATACAGATATATTTTTTTAGAATTCCGTGCTTAAATTACAAAGACGAGAATATGTTTTTTTATTGGTTTCATAATCTGTATTCTTACTCTGAATCCCGTTTATATCAGGGCTAAGTTTCGCAGTGTCTTAACATATGGTGGAAAGTGGGAAACGCGAAGCAGCAGTAGTTTCGACTCTTTTCATATAACGTTAGATACATTTCAAAAAACTTCTAATTACTTCTAAAGAGACCAATCGTGGCGCAGGGGCAGAGGCGATCTGACTATTAACGCAATAGGTTGTGGGTTCAATACCCACTCGAGGAAATTAATTATTTAATATTTCCATTTTCTTCGCTATGGTGTCGAGCCGAAATGCAGCGTTGAGTTCCGCCCGTCAACGCACAAAATCTCCAGAATTCGGCGGTAAATGGGGATGAAGTATCGTAACGCTAGGATACCTCTGTGTACCCTGCTGTGTGCGGGATACAGCGTGACATTGAAAAAACTTCTTAATAAATTAAATAAAAAAATCCACTTTAAAATCCAGATCACACTTAGCCATTTTTTATAATATTTTTTCGGTAACTACAAAAATTTCGCTACACACCTGAACAATATTAAAGCGTGTTAAATAAGATTTGTTACTTGCTTCTCTTTAACGAGCCACAGCTGTGGCTGTAGCTAGGCAGTTTTTTGAGACCTCCGAGCTACGGTTTCATGAAATGGGCGACCATCTAGCAAATGGCCCGCACTCAACGCTTGATGCTATCGCGATATCGAAATTCTAAGGGAGCGATTGAATAACAGATTTAATAAATATAGTTAAGCTTTAGCGGTTTTTCTATAGTTTTATTTTGGTCGGTTTATGCCGATTAAAAAACTATAGGCAGAAGGAATCTACAATTAAGACATTTCGTTGCCCACTTTCCGCCCTATTTCGGAAACATTGCGTGAGTTGCTGCTATGCAATGCTTTATCATTTTATCACAGCAACAAAATAAAAATAATTCAGTCCCCCGAGAGGGAAACACGAATCTCCTCCTTTTTTCCACAGGGTAAGATATATATGTATAGAGATAGTGGTAAATCATTTTATCTTTTATTTTTTAGATATTTTGTAAGACACCTGTGGTGTCTTTTAAAAAGTATCAGAAAGACATACCTATTTATATAAGGTTTTAGGTGACCGCTATGTCATAACCATTGGTTCCCACTCACTCCTCTGCCATAAGTGGGATACAGTGAGAAGCTAAAAAAAATAAAAAATATGTAAATCGCTCTCTCATCGACTTTGATCTGAGTGTTACTTTCACGAAATAATAGCGTGACAACGTCACACCGTTTCTGTTTGAGATCTTAATCATCACAATTCCTTATAATGTAAGGTTTGTAATTTCAAATTTGTAAAGATTAGAATAATATGAAATTAAGAAACAGTTTGAAAATATTAACCTCACGCTGTATTAGGTATCAACAAATAAATAATATTTAAAGACATCTTTTCATTTCTAAAATAATAATAATGTTAACTAAAATTCGAATTCAAGAAAAAAAATTGCTCGAGAAATTATAAAGATAAATTATATTTCTTTGCTTAAACCTTGCCTGTCTTACTTTACTCTTAGCACTCAACTATAATACGGAAGCCGATGATGCTAAATCATTTTACCTTTTAACATACAGTGTAAGATCTTCTTATGTCAGATGGCTCCCATTATACTCTTCGCATGGACTCATATTCCATTCTATAGAACCTTCATCTTTTTCTGCACTCAGGCTTTGCTCAGAAAGAGCCCTTTCATCTGATATCTCACTAGCGGCCTTAATACCAAATTTTGTCCTCCTATTAAGACTATTTATATTTTTTTAGGATTTAACCATAAATATATAGTTCTCAGATATTTTTCTAAACTAATGAAATTATAAATAAAATACTACCTGTAGTTGCTAGTTGCCAAATTTCATAATTGTAGGTTAACCGGAAGTACTCTATTAATTTTGATTCCCTTTATAGTGTCGAAACGCGTTCTTTTGATATTTAAGGCTAATATTTTTTTAGGATTTAACCACAAATGTGTAGTTTTTTTATTTTTTTATAAACTAATAGTATCTGTAAATGCTACCTGCCAAATTTCTTAATTCTAGGTCAACCGGAAGTGAACCCTATCAATTTTGATTTCCTTAATAGTGTCGAAATACGCGTTTTTTGCTATGTAAACGGCCATATCAATTTTTTAGGTAATGAATAAAATATTGTTTTTTATAGAAAATCATGAGGCCGCAGATCTGCGTATATGGTTTAAATTTCAGCTCGATATCTACAAGCATTCCTGAGATAAAGGCTCTTGACAGATAAACAGATAGACAGACAGACGGACAACAAAGTGATCTTATAAGAGTTCATTTTTTCCTTAAAAGATACGGAACCCTAAAAACTCAAATCGCTTTAAAGCGATAATATATGTATGTACATAGTTATCATATATATGATTTGTTTCTTACCATTATGCTTTATCTTGTAAATACTAGGCTCTCTTAGCCTATCCTAGAGTTGAGACATTCTGTTCTGTGCTTACTATGTATTGAGTGATGGATCTCATTAAAATTGGGATTCAATTGGGATTTCAAACAACAACTATCGCTAGTTTTTCTTTATTTATACTCATAACCTATAGAGAAATAAAAAATAATAGAAACGTCAAGTAGGCACTCTAATTTTAATACCGAAAACAATCGACCCAACATTGTAAGATACTATAATACGTACAATTCTGTTGTACACAACGTTCGTAGCTAAATTAACCCTTAATTAACAGTCTCTTACATTGGCCTTCCGTAATTAGTAATTGACGAAGTTGAAATCATTGGATATTGCGGCTTTCAGTTCATCTTAGTGGATCTGTCTAGTATAATACAAGCAGACGAATATGCTCAGTTGAGAACTATAACTTAATTGAGAACGGATTTTATGTAGGTAGAGGATTTTATGTACAAATAAATATTTTTTTTATTTAGCGGGATTCAAACCCGCGTCTGTCGTTTACCGTTCATACGTAACGCCACGAACGCGTCGAACCCACAAGTATTTAGCTTTTAGTCTCACGCTGTTTCAGTTAACAACATATTTTAAAATAAAATACATTTTCATATTAAGAAAAAAAAGTTATATCGTGTGTTAAATATTAAAAAATATAAATTTAAAAATAATTTATAAATAATCATTCTTACAAATAATCTTTGGGTACCGTAAATTTATATAAATCTCTGTACAGAAATGCTAAGAGCATAAATAAATTGTAACAATCGTATAAGAATTAACGACGAAGTAACGACGAAACGTTATACACGTTTTTTCGCGTTTCACGCTTAATTGTGTAAAACGATTTTAACGGTAACCTAGAGAAACGAATTCAACTACCACCACGTTAAAAATTTTATACAATTCTAAATATTTAAGTTTTATTTGTGGATTCGAACCCCATTTCAGTTTTTTTGGCTTCACGCAGAGGTTATTTTGATACTCGGTTCCCTACTTCTGCCTATTTTTAAGAAATTGCGTGTTGTCTGGCGGAATTCAACTCTGCGCTTTGTCTTTTTACCAGAGCGAAGAAATGAAAATATGCATTCACCGAATGGGAACCCAGAACCGTCCCGTTGACGGCCAGACTATGTGCTGCTGCGCCACTATTACTATAAAATATAGCAAACAAGTAAAATAGGAAACTTATATGGTTGGTGACATGTATCGAAATCCAAACCCTTAACGAAACTCGTTCCATCTACAATTGATAGTTGAAGAGCAATGTGTATTTATCTCAAGATTGCTATATCCCTACTACGTGGTCCAATAGTATAAAATCTATTTTACTTTACTATTGTAGTAACGTTTGACAGTGTCAATAGTTAAAATAATTGCTTATAAGTATAACTATATTAGAGTACAAGTCACAATTGCAGTTAACATTTTTACGCAGAAGATTATTTTTCTTTCCATACTACTTTCACAATATTACTATACATTTGAATAATCTTTAATGAAACCTGAATTATTATTTACTACGTTAAAAGATGCATTTATTAAAACAAACCAATAAGTACAGTTGCGTTACGCTACTCCACGCGCTATGTCTCGAAAACTTAAACAGAAAATGGAGAACGGAGTTTTCTAACACTATTATGAAAAACCGTGAGCTGGAATAAATACCAGTAGATATTGATCCCATAAATAGACAGATTTATAAAAAACGAGTAAATGAATGAAAAACTAAAATACTAACTCGTAGTACTTCCTAATAGATCTTTATGTAACTACAGAGAACGCAATACGTATCTCTTGACTTAACTTAGTGAATTTAAATCCCACTTTAACAGCTTTGGGCTTTCTATCTTTAGCTGTGTATAGAATAGCTTTGAACTTTGAATAAATAACGTTTTTTTAGTTTCACACTTTGTCTCGCATATTATATTTGCTGTAATAAGAAGAAGAAAAAAATAGTATTTATAATTCTCTGTTTTCCATGAAATTTGGAACATCATAGAGATGTGGAACTTAACGACCCATGTTCTTTAATCAAAGATAATTTAGAAAATAATTCTCATAATACTCCGTTTCTATTAAGACACTACTGTTCCACATTTTCCGCCGAATTCTCTACATTGCGTGATGAGGAACTCAACGCCGCGCTTTGTCCGTCACTAGAGCGAAATAAAAAAACATTAAATATTTATTATTTATTATGTTTACACCTTAGTTACATATACACTTTCCAGGAAGATTGCCGATACAGGAATTCCTTTCTCATGTGAACTTTGTGTTTGAGTGTTGAGTGTGGATATCATTAGCGTGGGAATGCATAATTGCATTTTGTGAATTACATATTTTATTGTATTTTCTAGATCATAATTAGTTTGAACTTACATCGAGTAGGTCATACTTTCACTTTTAGTAATAAGTCTTAAATGTAATTATTTTAATTAATTAAAGTTAGTTTAAACAGTTTTTGGTTTTTTTTCGACCTTCTGGCTGTAGCTAACGTAATTGGCGCAGTCGGTAGGATTTTCGCGGGCCGGTTCGCGATCGGTTTAAATTAATTACTTGATAATTATCATCGCGTCGCGTGCCGCCCGGGTGGCTATCAAGCCCCATTCGAGAATCCAGAATCTACGGACCAGCTGCAGAACCGGGAGGAGAATCCAGACTTCGATTCACGGAGAGAAACCAGAAATGAAATTTATGTGAGTACATTTGAACCATTCTCGTGTTGCTCTTATCCTAGTTGTAATTCCTTTCCAAAATTTATTTTCCTAGAGTTTATAGACAACGGGAATCTGCATCGCAGCAGGCCCGTAATCGTAGCTTAGATAATAGTAGAGATTTAGGTTTAGAAAATAATTTTCAATTTTTAAGTAACGAAAAATCTAATATGGCTCAAGATCTTGATAGCGTTTATAAAGTTCTAAGGGTTGTGCCGGAATTTGATGGAAACCCTAATGTATTAACTAGATTTATTAATATTTGTGATCAAATTGTAACGCAATATTTAAATAATACGCCGGGTAGTGAATTAACTAATTTATGTTTATTAAACGGGATACTAAATAAAATTACGGGAACTGCCGCTTCTACAATAAATTCTAATGGTATACCAGATAGTTGGCTGGGTATAAGAACTTCATTAATTAATAATTTTTCTGACCAGCGCGACGAAACAGCTCTTTACAATGACCTCTCTCTAGCTGCACAGGGAAATAAGTCTCCCCAAGAATTTTATAGCCATTGTCAAACGCTTTTCAGTACTATAANTATATATATATATATATATATATATATATATATATATATATATATATATATATGCTGCTCAACAAGCAAAGTGTCAAAATTAGGCGGAATGTGGGGAATGGAGTGTCTTAGTACTAGGTTGCCTCTGCTACCTGGTCGTTTTATATTATATATTTCATTTGCTCGAGTGGGAACTGAACCCACAACCTGTCGCGTTTACAGTCCCACTTTGTGCCCTTGCGCCACGATTGGTCTCAAGTGAGAACTAAAATTCCTTCATAAATTAATTTTTATTTTTATCTCAAACGGATTGGTTGCAACTTGCATAATGCACAGATCTGGTCATCCCCAAAAGTATATTCAGCAACTTTAAGTATTTTATTGAAGTTATGAATAAATATAAATTTTATATTTCATAGAACTATATCGTTCTATGAATATTAACGAAATGTATGTAGAGAGGTAATGACAGATATTTGTTATTTATAAAGAAAACATTTTTTTTTTATTTATTTTTGAAAACCTTTCACACTTTTTCGCATAGCGGCTACCTCGCTAAGCAGAAAATACAATGAGAACCGAATGTTAACACACTCCGTCCCCCCTTTCCCTCCAATTTTCAATCAATGCGTGTTGAGTGGCAGAAGAAGTAAGCTCCTCGAATTGTTCAATATTAGGGCGGGAAAGTAAAAATCATTTAAAAATAATTCCCCCGAATGGTGATCGAACCCACAGCTTGCTAAAATAAATGAAAAATTTTAACCTATACAAAAGACAACATATTTTTATTATTTTACTAATAATGGCGTAACTGTAACTACGCTAACAGGAACTTAAATACCGACGTCCATTTAGCTCGGATATTCCATTCAACTCTGGGGAACTAAATTGACCGATTTGATTTATTTTTAGATTATACGGTATACAAACTTATAATCGTATAGTCGAATATTTTGAGGCTCATGGCGCAGTGGTACAGTAGCGTTCGCTTCCAACTCGGGGGAAGAAGTTATTATTTATTAATATTTTCATTTCTTCGTTATGGTAACAAGGCAAAGCGCTAAACACGTAATGCCTCGAAAATTCAGCGGAAAGTGGGGAATGGAGTCTTAATACTAGGTTCCGTCTGCCTACACTGATATATGCGATATGCAGCGTTAAGCTAAAATAAATAAAAATATTGTTCTATGCACTATTACACTTATGAAACAGCGTTTGAATAAATGTGACGATTGCGGATTCGATTTCCACTCTGGCAATGATTTACTATTTGTTAATATTTTCATTCCTCGCTGTGGCAACAAAGCTAAACACGTAATACCTCGAAAATTCAGCGGAAAGTGGGGAATGGAGTCTTAATACTAGGTTCCGCATGCCTGCTTACCCTGCTAAATGCGTGAAGGTGAGAAAAAAAACACTCTCACTATTTAAAGACCAAAAATGAATAGAAAAAACTAAAAATATTTATTTTTTAATGACAGGACTGGTTAAGAATATTCTCATCTCAGATCGATAATGCAATTTAATGTGCTCTACGTATAATTGCCAAAATTGAAAAACATAGAAATATATGAAACTTAGCTTTTATTTTTTTAACATATTAAAAAAGTTATGTTACACATCAAATCAGCTTCACGCTGTATCCCGCATACAGCAGGGTAGGCAGAGGGAACCCAGTGTTAAGACATTCCCGTTCCCCACTTTCTGCCGATTTCTGGAGGCATTGCATGTTGAGTGGCAGAACTCAACGCTGCGCTTAACCTCGACACCAGAGCGAAGAAATGGAAATATAAATTTAAGTAAATATTTCATCTCCTCGAGTGGGGATCGAACCCACAACCAGTCGATTTTACAGTCACACCTCGTGCCGCTGCGCCACGATCGGCCTCATGTTACACATACAATATGTATTTAATTTTCACTTTTATACGTCAGACGTCCCTATTCACCCAAAAGCCAATAGTAGCGGGACCCTCGTTAATTTATAAAGCCTGAAAGTTTATGTGCGCGTACACACAACACTAGTAAGTACTATCAGAGAATATGAAGATTAGGTGGTGGTGACTTTAGCAATTGTTAGGTAAAAAGATGCAAAAATAGGTACTTAACTTGCGTTAAGTTATAAAGCTCATTTTTTAAAATATTTTCTTGGGAATAATATTAAAGATAACGTTGACCATCGCCAGACATTTAGCTTATTATATTAGTATAAATTAATATGTATATAGTGATGTCGGAGTCTAGCTTAAATGTAATCCCACAGAGACTGGTAAACGTATAATCCCGGCAAAGCTTTGGCAATGGAAGCTTAAACTAAGTTTTTATTCGCCATTAATTAATTTCAACATCAATTATTATAACATTGTTAGAATATGTTTTGTAAAAGTTTTCACGCTGTATTCCGCGCTAAGCAGCGTGGGCAGAGGGAATCTAGAGTTAGGAGTGCTCTCTGTGGCGGAACTCAATGCCGCGCTTTGCTTTGTTGCCACAGCGAGAAATAAAAATATTAGTAAATGGTAGTTCATTGCCAGAGTGGAAATCGAACCCGCAATCGTCATAATAGTGCATACAACACTATTTTTATTTATTTTAGCTTTACTCTGTATATCGCATATAGCAGGGTAGGCAGTGGGAACCTAGTGTTAAGACACTTTGTTCCCCATTTTTAACTTATTTTCATTTTAACTTATTTTCATTTTCTAGCAGAATAGATAAAGCGCGGATGACAATTCAACATGGAACATCGAAATTGAGAAAACGGACAACGGACTGTCTTAATTCTTGTCACTTAGTTCTTTTTGCACATCCTGCTATTCGAGAACTTATCTTTTTAATAAACTTCACTTCACTGCATAAAATATATAATAAATATAAAAATACGTAAAAAATAAAAAAAATCTAATAAAATCAAAATGAAACAAAAAAATTATTATTATCACTTAAAATTGACCCCAATATGGAGATGGCGCTGTAAAAAATGAGGCAAAAGAAAAAAAGCTAGGAAAGTTAATTCATTTAGCAAAGTAAGAATAAACCGACGTTGAATAATGCATTCTCGCTGGAAAACCTACTCGTGGATGGTGGAATGTATGGAAAAGATACCCTACATCACATTTATAAAGGTTAGATTTGTATAAGGTTATGTGGAAAAGGTAATATTATTTTAGGTTTAAGATTTTATAAATATTAATTGATTACTTTAGTATATTGGTAAGATAATAAAAAATATAATTAGCTGTCTGTCTGTTAGTTTGTTTGTAAATTAACTAAAAACTACTGGATTTTTAATTTTATTTATGATTTGTGGAGGCAAAGCGTGGCGTTCAGTTTCGCTACTCAACGCAATGCCTCCAGAACTCGGCGGAACAGTGTGTATTAATACTAGGTTCCCTCTGCTTACCATGCTGTGTGCGTAAAGCTGATTTAATTTAATTTTAATTTAAAAACACATTAACTTTACTTTATTGAAAACATACATTTTATGCTATTTAATAAATAAGTTACAGATATTATTAAAATTGTATCTTTTCTTTTTTTCTTAATGTATTCCTAATATTTCTTTTAATATTTTTTTTATACTAATTCTAAAGATATAAAATATCTAAAATACCGTCACTGTCGCACTTCCGAGAGTAAATAGTTCACAAAAAAATATTTGTATAATAAAACAGCTTTAAATATTTTTTATAATGATATCTACAGATTTTCTTTATATTCATTTCTTCAAAATTTACAAACGCCGATTTTGCATGGATGCAGTGTCGACAGTCGATACTAATGTGGAATTTGTGCAGTCTTCTTTTAAAATGATGACATGCTAATAATATAGCTTTAAACGAACCCATCCTTTCGCTATAGTTATTCTAATTATGACCATTAGATGTTATTACAATATGACGATTATGTAAATGTATAGAATCCCTTTGTGGGTTAACGCGGATATTTGTACAAATCACTGACTCAGAAATATGCAGCTGAGCAGCTTTGTACGTAGATATATAATACATATATTATAAGAAGCTGTGTTAAGTTGCGGTTTGCTTGTATTAAAAAAATGTCCAAATTAAATGTAAGTTTTCTTTGTTGAATGGCGGAGTACAACTCCGCTCTGGTGGAAAACAAACCCTAAGGTCCCACTAAACGTACTAATAATATTATTTAGTAAGATATATTCATTAACAAAAATATATTCATTTAAATGACGTATATATAATAGTTATTTTGTATATCTAAGGCAAGATTAAATGTAGTGTTTAACCACTCACCACAGTAATAGACGAAGAGACGGATAGAGAAAGAATAATGAAAATATATATTACCTTTTCTACAAATAATCGATTGTTTTTTTTTTACACAGATACTATTATAAATTGTATTAACATTATAATAAACAGTATCATTGCCACATACATATTTTTAAGAAAAAATATTTCAGAAAACAAAATTAAATTCTGTAATTGTAAAATTTTTTTGAATATTCACGAAAAAATATTCTCACTTTTCACGCTCCTATTCTTTTCGTTGGCAAAAATGTTCGCTCAAATGAAATGGCGATCTTTTAATATTTTTATTCCAACCGATAAATTGTGCTTTTGAGATCAAATTTGTGGCGATCGTAGCGACGTGGGACAACGTTGGTAGTTGTGAGTTCGATTCTCTCTTAATTATTATTTTTAGGTTTCCGCTCTCGTAAGGCAAACTGCGGCGTTGAGTTTCAGCGCCAAGCAATGACATTAACAGTGTCTTGGTAAAGTATGCATCTGAAAAAAAAAAGATTAAACCTCAGTATTAATGGTTTCGGTTTAACTTTTAGCAGTGGAGGTTTTACACATTTTTAAATTGTAGACTATTTAGTTTTTGCCGCTCTTACCTCAACTATTATCAGTTTGTATGTTATTAGAATCTGAAGATTTCGATGAAATTGCAGGAGAAATTGTTTTTGGGCACATTCTAAACTAATCATAGCAGAGTAAGGTACTTACACATTTATATACAATCGATCAAACATAAATTAATATTTTTATTACATTTATAAAGACTAGACGCAACAGGATGTGAGTTTGATTTCCACTCCAGAAAGAAAATTATATTTCATAATGTCTATATTTAAAAAAATATAAAAAAAATGTTAGCTTCACGTTGTATCCCACACATAGCTAGCTGGATAGGCAGAAGGAACCTGGAAGCCTAGTATTAAAGCACTTTGTCCCATTTCCGTTCCCCACTCGCCGAATTCTGGAATTGCATGCTAAGTAATGGAACTCAAGGCCGCGCTTAGCCTCATTTCCAGAATGAAGAAAGAAAAAGATTTCATTTCATTGAATGGAAATCGAAATCACAACCTATCACGTTTACAATCACACACTTGTGGCCCTGCACCACGACTGGCATCAATAAAAAATTGTTACTATATTTTATTAAAACGTAGATTCTAAACGCGTCCATCTTTATAGATTGCGTCCGTGCAAGTAGAAAACACCCGCGCGTCCTGATCATCCAATTACTAACATTCCTCGAGGCTCCTGGAATGGGTAAAGGTTTATGTACAATATATAATTGATTTAGCTTCATCCTATTGCCAAGACACTCCGTTTTCGAGTATCCCAAATAGAAATGGAACCTTAAACCATCGTACACACACGTTAACGCTATATTTAAGCAATAATCAAATTTGAATGTGAATTATTATATATTAATTCTTTCATCTTCTCACTCTAGTAACGAGGCAAAGCGTGGCGTTGAGTTCCGCCTCTCACCATACAATATTTAAAATTTCAAAAGTACTCTGTGTCTTCACGGCTAGGTTTACGAGAATAAGCATGTTATTTTTTTTATTTATATAAACTGCATATATGAATAAGAATAGGGTAAGGAACAAGACGCATTGATGCCTGACTCGTACACCTACACTGTCTGATCATAATAAAATGTACTGTCACATTATGCAAGGCCCTCATTATACCGATCGCGATGGCTTGGCTTTGATATATTTACTTCTTTTCTTTACTTTAACATATTTTCTGCTTTTATATAAATAATTAAATATAAATATTGTTAAGAAATGATAAATGATATGCGGTCGTGGCGCAAACACGAGGGGCACGGGACACAAAGGTGTGACTGTAAGCGTGACGGTTGTGAGTTAGAGTGTCACTCGGGTGAATGTAGTATTTAATATCGCCGTTCCCTCGATCTTGTAACGAGGCATAGCACGGCGTTGAGTTCCGCTCGGCACGCAATGGTTCAATTATTTTATGAAAACAAAAATGTTTTAATGAGAATATTTATTTAAATTTATATTTCCATTTTCTTCGCTCTGGTGTCGAGGCAAAGCGCGGCGTTGAATACCGCCACTCAACGCGCAACGCGAAATGAAATGTATTAATGGTAACGGAATATCTAACACTAGGTTCCCACGTTCCCACTGCATACCCTTCATCGTGCGGGATACAGCGTGAATTTAAAAACAAAATAAAATAATAAATCTTATACCTCAAAGGAAATATTATATTCACTAAACCTAACACATTATAACCACGTAACTCAAAACAGGATTACGAACTAACACTATGAAAATCGTTAAATTTAATCAAAATTGTGACATGCTCGACATACTAAAATAGCAATCGGGTTAAACTTTACTCACATAGACGCTTAACGTGAAAAGTTTCTATAGCAGTAGGTATAAGCAGTAAAATACTCATATTTCAACGAGGGCCCCTAAAGGCCAAATGAAACCGGAGTTGCCAACATAAAGAACAATGTTAATTGTAATTAACACACCATTTTTTTAATTAATTCTGAAAGCTTTATATATTTTTTTTAATTTACTACGACGATACTTTTTTATCAAGTTTATTTTATAAGGTCTTTAAATTTATATTATGGTAATTTTTATTCTTAGTATAACACAGAGTTAATTAGCCAATACGATTCATTTGATGTGGGTTTAAAATTGACATAATTGAATGCTTTGAATTACCTCATTTCTTCATTTATTCAGAACGTTACTTACGGTAACGTTAATTATAACTCCATTGATATAATATATAATACTACTAGGTTTCTTTATCCTTCTTTAGAAATGTATAGAAATAAAAAATAGATCTACCAAATTTCAGAGATTTATTGCGTGCTGAGTGGCAGAACTCAACGCCGCACTTTGCTTCGATAGCAGAGTGAAGAAATCCTGATATCAATGTAAATAATATAATATTTCAGGGGGCCAGTCGTGGCGCAAGAGCACAGAGTGTGACTGTAAAATCGACTGGTTGTGGGTTCAATCTCCACTCGAGGAGATAAAATATTTAATTACATTTATATTTTCATTTCTTCGCTCTGGTGTCGAGGTAAAGCGCAGCGTTGAATTCCGCTACTTAACACGCAATGCCTCCAGAACTCAACGGAAAGTGGGAAACGGTGTGTCTTAATACTAGGTTCCCTCTACCTATCCTGCTGTGCGCTGGATACAGCGTGAAGCTGATTTATTTATTTTTCTAAATATGTCCTTTCCTCGAGTGGAGATCGAACCCACAACCAAATGAGTCACACTTTGTGCCCCTGCGCCACCACTGGCCTCAAGCTAAGATCACTTCTAAATATACAAATTGATACTATAAATCCTACTATAGTAAATTACTTTATTAATATGGTAATTAGTTTACACTGATAAGATATCTGATACGAAATTTAATACTACATGCAAATAGAATAATTAACATATATTTACGTCTATTTATCATATACGTTTATTCATAATAGTCGGGAACTTACCCCGTGACCTCTAAACCTCTCATATTGGAGTCACGCGGCTCAAATACTTCTGGGGGACTTTTGATTTATGTATGAATTTTATATTTAAAAAGCATATATTACAATCTAAATAAAGCACTTTCACAAGCTCTTACAATGTTCTAAAGAGAGGAATAAGAGGAGGGCGTAGAGCTAACTCTACGCCCTATACACCTAAGTGTATCAATATATAATATCCCGTGAAAAATGCACAGTCCCCGCATATACCACGGTAGGTAGAGGGAATCTAGTGTAAAGACACTCCGATCTCCACACACCACCCAAATCTTGAGACATTGCGTATTGGCAGAATTCAACGCCACGCTTAATCTTGTGAGTGAGGAAATGAAAATAATATTTTCATCGCAGTGGGAATGGGAATCGAACCTACAACCGTAGCGTTTACATTCAGACGCTTAATTCAATTTTAGCACTTATACGCTTAATAAACTTTACCGCAGTTCCTTCCACAAAAATCAAAGACAAAAACAAAGTATTTTTCTACATATGTAAAAAAATCTAACATTTTTCCTAGTTCATAATTCTTACTGAAGCTGGTCAACCAGTAAATTGGGACCATCTGTTCGGTAACAGAGTGTGAAATAGGATTATAGGACCAATATGCAAAAATTTTGTCCATAGCTTTAGATGTTCGGACCATCTGCCAATATAATATTCTTAGAAATCAGAAACGCTAAATGTAAAAATAAAACAACGTAGAATGGTCTGAGGTAAAATTTAATTAAAAACTACCCTGAATTGACAATGTATAACTTTATTCAAATAGAAATACAAAATTACTAACAGTCTAAAAATCTATCTTTCAAACACGAAATGATACGACAAGTATAATAAAATAGAACGAATTTACAGTATCAATACCAACCACCTTCCTAAACTACGACCGACTGGCAAATTAGATTGTACACATTTTTTTTTCTTTTTCGGTTTTCACATTTTTTTCTTTTTAACTTGAGGTTAATGCTGTTAGCCCTATTGGCTTTTACAATGACACCAAGTGGGTAGGGAAGAGGGTACTCTGTCCCTGGAAATCAGCAAGCACTATGTGGTTGCCTGTGAGGAAAAATAAATAGTTCTTATCAATTCATTTAGTTGAGTGGCGGAACTCAACGCTGCTCTTTGGCTGGACACCAGAGCGAAGAAATGAAAATATAAATATAAATAAATATTTCATTTCCTCAAGTGGGAATCGAACCCACAACCAGTCGCGTTTAAAGTCACACTTGTGCCACTGCGCCACGATTGACCTCAAATTGTACACGACTGAGCGCTTGTTTTATATGAGTGGGAATGGATATCGCTACCGCTCGTACATCAAAGTATCGCTAACAATATAATAATAAAAAATAAGTGAATATATTTAGGTACAAATCATTATTTCATTCTCGTAGTTGGAGAGATGATAAGTTGGTTAGTGCTCTTTTATTACAAATGTTACCAAACCAGAATATTTTTAGCTGACTGCACAAGATGCACAAGAAACCTTGTGTTGGTACTCCGTTCTCCACTCAATTTCCGCCCAATTTTACTAAAAGAAAAAAAACTAAAATAACTCATTCCCCAAGTGGAAATCGAACCCACAACCTCACATTTATCAAGAATATACATATTCTCGTATTTTAGGCACACTGACACCATTTTGTTTTCAAAACTTATCAAGTTCACACTATAACAAATATAACTCTTATTATAAAAAAATATTATCAATACGGAACCCCAAAACTGCATAATTTACAGCTGATCGGAAAACGTGATAGCCATACAGTTTTTCGGGTCACGTTTTTTTTATTCAATAATAACCAAGTTAAATTTTGGTAGCCCGCATATATTTCCTCCCGACGTCAGAACGTGAGGTTCGCGTGTTACAACATTGATGACTCGAGCGGATACACTGAATTGTGTATGATTCTGGAAAAATAAGATTCTAAGATATTTTTATATTTATTTTGAGGCCAGTCGTGGCGCAGGGGCACTGAGTGTGACTGTAAAACCTACTGGCTGTGGGTTCGATACCCACTCGAGGAACTGAAATATTTACTTAAATTTATATTTCCATTTGGCACTCAACACGCAATGCCTCTAGAATTCGGCAGAAAGTGGGGGACTAGGTTCTTACTGCCTACCCTTCTGTGTGCGGGACACAGCGTGAAGCTGATTTATTTATTTTCTTTTTATTTTTAGCCAAAAAAGATAATATAGCAGAGATTGTCTTTATATCAATTTTATGACAATTGGTCGGTCACTTTTAAACAAAATCTATAAAAGTACTAATAAATGTATACTTCTTTTTACATTTTCTCTTCTTCAGTTATTCTTATTCTCATTTACCTGGTCAACCTGGCCTGGCCTACCTCTACTCAACTATAATATAATACGACTTTACGATTTAACATAGCATACGTAATGGCTGTTCCCACATAGGGAAATATTTCTTTTAATTTCCTTGGAAAATTTGGGACAACTACATTCGGGATTCACATTATGATTATAATTTTGATTATAAGTGGGGTAGGCTAAGTAAATTTTTCAAAGATTCCGTTCTCCATTTTCACACTATTCTATAGGTTTTTTAGTTACAGGCCACGGTTCAAGGGAACCTGGGAAACTTGTGTTAAGACTCTTCCGTCTCCCACTTTCCACCGGATTCTGAAGACATTGTGTCTTGAGTAGCAGAACTCAACGTCGATTCCTTATATAACTTGCACTGTATATATAACCAGAATAGAAATTATAAATTGCATTTCAATAGTAAGGTCACACGCAAAGGTTTTTCCCATCGCTTCCTAGAGAGCTTTTCTCTACGCTTAAAAGCTTGTCTGTCTGTATTAGCGTCTAGCGTCGCCTACGGCCTCTTATGTTGCAACTGTGGTTACCTTCAATTTGTTATACTATATATATATTTCGTTTTATTTCTTTTAATTTAATATTGATGTTATTCTTCATATATATTCGTCTCCGATTTGAAGAATGCGAGAATGGTTATATTTAAATTATGCTCATTTCCCCCCTCTACTTGAGAAAACCACGACATTATGGAGTGGCGGAAGTCTTTTAACATAAAACAACACGAAAATTGAATGAAAAGGGAAGCAGAATATTTTAACACTAGGTTACTTCTGCCTACCTTTGAAGCATAAAGGGTGAGGTCGCTTAATATATACAAAATTTTACTCATTATACTAAAAATCATTAGGCATATTTGATTTAACTAAATATCAAAATGTAAAATTCTGTGCAGTTTCAGGTTGGTTAAGTCTTTTTAACATTGTACGGATGTATCAAGGCAAGTGAAATTTTATTATCTATACTTCTACAGGGTGAAAGTGTCAGCACCACTTTAAATGAAACCACAGTTTTAAGTACTCTATAAACACTTAATACAATTTTAAAAAATCCTAAAAATGAAAAAGTTATTTTTTCAAACAAAACAAATAATAAAATTGTCGTTTTAAAATAAAACGCCATTTGTCAAGAATGACGCACGCACACATAAACCTATCAAAAGAGAAACTGCCGCATACGTCTCATTCCGAAATCGAGTCGTAGATATTGGTGGCAAATTGATTAACCTTGTAGGGGGTATTGCACAATACTTAATATTGTTCATAAACAACATTTGTAAACACACTAAATCAGCGTCCTAAATTTATTCGCTACAAATACAATTGTGTAATTATTTTCCACTATTGTTTTGTAGCGTATAAATAACCAAATTAAATCTATACTTATAATAAATCTGTAGAAAAGCCGTTTCTGTACATTGAAAATATAAAAAAAAATTGCCAGGGTGTTAAAGGATAATTAACATCCATTTCCAACATTTTTGGAATTTTTGTCTGTTTGTCTGTTTATCTGTTTGTCCGTTTATGTGAACACGTATCACGTAAAAAGTACACAATAAGTTTAAACAACTTTTATACATAAAAATTACAAATAAATCTTTTCTTTCAGCTTTTAGTGTTTATTTCATTGTAATCGCTTCACTCTAAGTAAAGATATAAGTATTTAAGTTTTCAAGAAGTTTATATTTGAGATAGTAAAAAATCGATACAAGAACGCTATCTATTGACTAATAGTAGGTACTAACGAATCTTGATAACGCAAAAAACGTTCTGTGGAGTTAAACACTAATTACGACGGGAGGAATATTAATCATTTTAATACTAAAGAATATTAATCATTTTAATACTAAAGATATAAGTATTTAAGTTTTCAAGAAGTTTATATTTGACATATTAANTAAGATATTTATATTTGAAAAAAAATAGAAACATACGCAACGATATCTATTTACTACATATGGTAATGAATGTTGATAACGCATAAAACATATAATTAAGTTATTATTTGTTAAACGTTAATTACGTTGTGTTAGTGTAATCTATACTTATAATAAATTTAACATAAACATAGTAGTATTTTTCTAATGTTCGAATGTTTACAGTTCAATTGTAATTCCAATAGATGGCGCTGTGCATAAAACGTCGTTTTCTGAATCGCGCTGGTAAGATTCTGGGCAAAAGAATTACTTTAGAAACGTCTTATTTGTTTGACTGTTGATAATTTACGTATTTTTTAAGTTCAATTATTCAAAGTACTAACTACAAAGTAAACTAAATTGAATTGTTGGTGAAAATTACCTTCGTTACAGTCTAGCTTAATTCGTAATTATTTAACACAGTGATAAAAAATGATTTAATATTCAAAGAAATGTTTTGAATAGGTTCTTCAGTCCGTTCGTTCGTTTGTTATTAATATTATTTTAAAAAACGTATAAAAAATAAATATCTCAAGAAAAAAATGCTCTGACACTGTAAAAATATCCCGCAGTATTATTTCATAACTTACCTGTATGTTGCATGTATGTATGTGCCAAGGGTATTTTAGAGTACAAAAACACCTCAAAATCCTTTTAAGATAACTTTGTCGTTTGTCTGTCTGTCAAGAGTATTTTGTACAAGATCGCTTAAAGGTTAGATACCTCAATGTTCAAGTCTATATTCCCTTAGAGCACAAAAAAATCTATCTTCTAAATCATCGCAATCAAATGACGATAAACTATGAGGGTTTATGCATCGTTATTTGTCGCATTTTCTATCAAAACTATACAATTCCCGTTGATACACAATTACGAAATTTGTTAAGAAGTTAAAACTTACGGCATGTATAAAGGAAAATTCCAAAATTATTTTTCAAAAATTGACAACTTTTTGTATTTGTGTCACAGAAAAAAACTATTAGGTACAAATTTTAATCTGTACTTAATTTGATACAAAATGACAACTTTAATAAGTTATTCTTTTGGTGTATCTCCATTCTTGAAACTGGTACGAAACTCTCGGGTCATGAGTACGACTTGAACTTGACCGAAAATATTGATTTCATAGATTATATAAAAATGCCTAATAACGTGCTCTCTATGTATATTCTGTATACCAATTATATATTTACTTAAAATATATGATTAATTTAAAAACTGTACAGGAGCTAATATAAGTTATTTTACAAAGAATATAGTGAATACTTATCCAAATAAATAAATTAATAATTAAGGCTGTTTGTAATATCTCTATTTCTTAAATGAATAATCATCTAATTCAAGCGGACAAAGCCGCGGGCAGGCCGCTAGTATATAATAAAAGAGTTGAATATCAAGTCTCGTTTCATTAACACCGCCACGCTGCTATACTCCACATACCCTACAACCTTTAGTAGTATCTTTGTAGTAGTATGTGTCGTACACATATGTATGTGTTTATATTATTGGTATCTATGCGTAACTGCGTCACACGAAATATAGATATGATTAAACATCGTGAAATGAAAAAAAAATCTTACGTTGAGTCCGTCCTCTAAACTGTTGAGGTATCTTCATTAATTTCTTTAGGTATGGGTTTAAAATATTTTACTCTATATGCTGTCCCCGTAATCGGAGCGCTGATACTTCTATCCTGGATACTAATATTATACAGCCAAATAGTCAAAAAAAGAGAAGAGTCGCTAGAGGCCATTGAGGCTCAGGGGGACACGGGGGAATGAAATATTTAATATTTTTATTTCCTCGCACTAGTAACGAGACAAAGTGCGGCGTTAAGTTCCGCCATTCAATACGCAATGTTTCAAGAATTCGGTCGAAAGTGGGGAATGGAAGTGTTTGTACGGAAAGGGGCCTCCCTTGAATAAATAAGGGCAATAATTTATATGTAACGCTCTATTAGTGCATGCATGCTATGGGAGGTAGGTCATGAAAAAATATTAATATACCACTTCACCCCACTTTTAACTTATTTTAAATTGCAAATTCATAATTTTAGATAGCAAAATACATATCATTTTTTTTTCTGTTAATACAAAAGAATTTATAAAATAATGACGTTGTAACACTAAAAAAATAAATGAAAAATTATACACACAAATGAAATATTTAAATACAATATTAAATTCAAACAAGGCTTTGCGGTTCACAGAGTCCATTGAAAACCGTTCCCCGGGGGAAGAACCTTAACAATATGACCAAACTTCCGATGGGTCATCCGAGGACACCCAGCCGTTGACGTTGCAAAGTTTAACGCTGGGGAAATTAAGTTCACGATGATGAGTTAATCTGAATTAACAATCACGTATTCTATTATTTATTTACTTTGTGGGTTAAACATTGTTATATTTGATGTTCATAATAATTAATCTGAGCCAGTAGTGTCAGGTTGTGGGTTCGATTTCCACTCGAGGAAATGAAATGTTCAATATTTTACACACATAATACCCCCCGGAATTTGGCGGAAAATGAAGAATGGAGTTTTTCAACGACAATTTAGGGGTTCAATTCCCTCTCGAATGATAAGATTATCTTCTGCTGAGAGTATAAACCTGCTAAAAGCCTGTTAAAGAAATTCTCAGCGGAGACAAAAAACTTTTTAAATTACAAAAACGGAAGCGATGTTTCAACTTTCGGCTGCTCATCGCACAATGTCCTAAATTAATACAGAATGTAGAGAGCAGAATGTCTTGACACTGTATTTTTTTTTTTTGCAATTTTACCAAATGTCTATGTGGGAATAATTAATCCTCTATATTCTAATTAACAAGTCTAATCCTATTCCACACTACTTTGACATAATGTTGAAAAATAGTTTCAGTTGCAAATCCCTTTTAAATTAACCACAATGTGGAAAGTTTATTTGAATACTTACTTGCAATTCCTTTCTTGCAGTTATAAATATAATTTTATTTCCTTGCTATGGTAACGAGGCAAACCGCAGCGTTGTGCTCTGTTACTAAGCATGTGCCTCAAAAATTTGGCGGTAAGTAAGGATCTCAACACTAGATCCCCAGGTTCCACCGTCTGACGTTCCAAGCGCGGGATACAGCGTAAAACATTCTATATTCACCTTACACAATACTGAAGACGGGACCCTATAAGATAAACTGTAGATTATTCCCAAAAGACTTATTTCAATGTACATTGTCAAATACAAAAGCTATAGGTAACATTCGTTTCAAGATTTTCAACTTTATTTCGATCCAATAAAATCGAAGGGAACAGTAAGCTTTAAGGTAAGAGGTTCGACTGATCCGCTTAGACGCTGAACTTATTCCAGTTTTAAAATGGCTTTCGCGAAAATGGCCTTGGATTTTGTGTATTTTAAATAAGAAAAATGCAAAAATGTTTAAAATCTTTTCATTTTGATACCATCGTGGCGCAGCCACACATCCTCTGAATGATCAACACGACGGTTGTGGATTCGATTACTACGAGATAACGCGATGATAAACTCCGCCATTCAACACATGCATCTTAACACTACGTTCCCTCTACATACCCTGCTAAAAAATACTTAAAATCTTTTTATTTTCAGAATTCATTATCACGTTAATTTTAATAAATATTGAGCGTTTTACAATTATTTGTAACTTTCATAGAAATTATAATATATATTATTTTGTGTTACTGACATTACCTAATTGAACGCTTTATATGTTTGTGCTATTCTCACAAGGGACAAAGTTTATATTTGTAATGTATATATATAATATGTACATATTTTGTTTCAGTAATAATTAATATAATCAATACATTGAATAATAACGTAATTTGATGTAACAATAGCACATTGGGACGCCTGTTTATCAAATTTGATGGTCGTATATTCGATCCCAACTCGGGGAAATAATTATATTTTGATTTCTCTAATCTGCTAGATCGGCAGTTCAATATAATATATACATACGATCTATCTAAAGTCGTGGTGTATTAGTTGCAAGCATTCGACTGTTAACGTGACGGCCGTGGGTTCGATTACCACTCTGGGGATTTTTTTTCATCCCTCCGATAACGAGGCAATAAGCAGGAATCACGACCGTCACCTTTATAGTCAGGTATATAGTTTTTTATAATTATATCAATTAAGCTACAAGCTCCTTTCGAACATTCGAAGTATCCGTGTCTTATAAATAGCTGAAAATATTTTTTAACGTTTCCTTATTTCGATAAATTTATACAAAAATACACTAAAACATCTCAGAACATAATGAGATCAATGATAATACAATATTTATTCACAAACATTCCGTGCTACGAATATTATATTTAGATGGCAAATAAAATATAGGAACTTCTGTAACAAAACAGTGTTATTATCAAAAGTTGTGCGTATTCCTAAGTCGTATGTCTGAATATATATATGTAAATATATGTACTATACTGTATGCGAGTTGCGCCAAGTTCCTAATCTAATTCTCTTTTGTTTGCTCATTCTTTCAACGTATGTCTTTTACGCTCAATTTGAGTTGTATATTGTTCCAGCTAATATTATAGGCCAGGGATCGTGATTTAAATATGCTTTTCTGTGTTTTAATTAAATTTTTTTTTGGATTTTGATTTAAAATGACAAAATATTTAACATGTTTTCATAGATTTTTATTGTAATTCGAATCGAACCGCAGTTTACTAAGTAATTATATAATATGTATGGATATGGTAATTATATGTATGGATAATACATTGTAACTGATATCCCAAACACCTTTGAATATATTATTTAATATAATAATGCCTTGGCTCGTGATGTGTCTAGTGGTTAGAATCGTTTATAGTTGTGATCGTGAAGAACCCAAAATCTTTTAGAGATTCAGAGGTAACAGTATTAAGAATTCCATATTATGCCATTAGAAGGTATCGCTTTAATAAGATATAATATTTGCCATCAGAAGTTGTTCTTGTGTCAGTTATTTAGATAACTGGAAACTCGACAATATGACATTGTCATAACTCGAAGCTCGTCCGAGGAAAAGCCAAGAGCGCGTCCTATCTTCCTCTCCACTATAACTGCGAACTAGTCATAATAAAAAGAAGAAAGAGTACGGGCCCCTCCCCGCCCTACACCGTGAATTCCTACCAGACTGCGGCTGCAACAGTCTTGTTGAACTCTCCGGGACGTTTGTGTGTGATCTTTCCGAAGGTACTTGTTACGCTTGTTTATATTAAGATTATATTAGAATGGTGATTCGTGATGTTGATTGATTTGTGAGATCAATATAAGTCGTTGGAACGAACGCACTACCGCAAGGCGGCCGATATGTTAAATAAACGCACGGCACACACCCCACAGTCGTGTCTCGAACCGTAGGCGGACACTACTACATACACCAGAGTTCCAGGACATAAAATAGCACCACACACCCGTATGAGACAGGCGGACACTACTACATACACCGGAGCTGGGACATAAAATAGCACCACACACCTACTAGTCGTATACCAAGTCGTAGAAGTGGTATATAATATGTCAATGACCAACGCCATACAAGCACAGCTTACGTATCGCGAGCGTACTGCGAGACGGCATCAGCCACGACATAGTTAATGTCGCTATAACAGTTCGCATAAGCCCATCACGTCAGCTTCCGCGACGTCAAGCAACATTCAATATCATAATATTGGTCAAAGATCACTTGGATCCACAATATGTGTCGCCCCTACACATATATTGCCTTTATAAGAAATTCGATCCTAAAAGATCGTGCCATCATAGGCTTCGAATTATTATATTATATTTATAATATACTTGGTACGAGTCTTTATGTGCATCATATTTATTAGTACCGTAGTACTTAAGAGTTCGACTCGACCGCTGCCTTCCAGCATCACCACCACCTATATAGACAGAACGACGGTCGCGACACTCGGGACGACAATACACGAACTCGTCTCGATTAATATGTTATTAAAAATATATAGTTTGTATTATTCATAATTAACTATGTTATTTATGTGTATTGCCATGCATATTTTATTTCATTTATTTATTTATTTTAAACTTATACTCAAGGTACATACTGTTACAACATACAATAAAATATTATATACTAATTAACAATGTGCCGCTCGAATATGTAGAGAGTTACATTTCGAAAATAAAATAAAGACCGGAATATACGTAGGAAATTAATTGGAGTGTAGGTATTACGTGGAAAAAGTACTAGGCTCAAAAAGAGATTCTCAAGTCAAAACAACCAATAAGATTAAAAAAGTTAGTTCTAGACACAAATTATTTATTGTCTTGTCTGACATATAGCTGCCAAACGTGAAAATACGATCACAAGGCAAGCTATAAAATTCAGACAACTCAGGGGACAATGAGAAGGGGGGAGGGAATGAAGTAAAGCTGTTTAAATGTGAAATTGCGAGATAGAATAAGAAATATAGAAATTCGAAAAATAACCAAAATAAAAGATGCCTTGTATTTTGCTCAATCTCTTAAATTGAGGTCGGCTGGTCATGTTGCGAGGCTTGTCGATGATCGTTGGACAATCAATATCACAAAATGGAAAGGACCGCATGACATGAGGAGCAGAAGTCACCCACAACAATATTTCTTTTTTAATGCGAACAACGTGTATTTTTAGTGAATAAGTGTCTAAATTTTACAGTTAGACACTTATTCACAAGATATCTACACCAGCATCGGCATCAATATTCATCCACGTTAATATTCTTATTATTTTCTTTTTACAAAACTAATCATTAGAGGGTAGTTGGTAACGTTGTCCTCCTAGCTTCCGTAGCCGTTCAAGCCGTTGAAAACAAAATAAAAATAAAGAAATCAGCTTCACGCTGTATCCCGCACACAGCAGAGTAGGCAGAGGGAACCTAGTGTTAAAACACTCCGTTCCCCACTTTCTGCCGAATTCTGGAGGCATTGCGTGATGAGTGGCAAAACTCAACGCCGCACTTTGCCTCGACACCAGAGCGAAGAAATGGAAATAATAATTTATATAAATACTTCATCTCCTCGAGTGGAGATCGAACCCACAAGTCAATTTTACAGTCACACTTTGTGCCCCTGCACCACGACTGGTCTCAAATCTTAAAGGCAAGATGGGCTAGTTAAATTATTTACATTTTAAATATCATAAATTAATCTGTGTTTTTGAATATGATTCCAAAAGTCGTCTTTTGAATAACATCTCCTAAAATTTGATCCATTTTTTTTTCCGCCGCCACTCTGCCTATACTGATATCGCAGTTCAACTTTGCTATATTATTCATTCTATGACCGACGGATGCTGACGCTCTTTATAATATATTCGATACTCAATCAACCTTGCGAATAAACAAAGAAGTAGTAACTGCATTGAACATTGTTTGACCTTTATATGTTTTTACTTTGATTATACTGCCTTGACGTAGTTTTTTAACTTCGTGTATCTACATAGAGGACCAGTCCACACACAGACAGCAACTGGCCTAATACAATTTTTTGCCGTGTGATCCTGGCCTAGAATAGGATCATCCTGGTACTGGTGGTGTCGTAGGAGGCGACTAAAGTACGTGTGGTAGAGTCACGTCGCCGGCAACACGCATGGGCAGACTCGACCGAATCATTACCACCCCCGGCATTTAAAACCGGCGTGAAGTAGTGGCTTTATGCCAATGCGTTTCGCATCAAGTAATGCCGGGGTCAGGCAACGCACCTGTAGCTCCTCTGGTGTTGCATGGGGTCGTGGGCGGCGGTAATCACTTACCATCAGGTGACCCGAACGCTCGTTTGCCTTGTCCTTTCCATAAAAAAAAAAACATCTTAGCGGTTTTGGACGCTTGAACTACAGAATTGTTTATTTGTAAACCTGTGTTACTTTTTTTAGCCTCAAGCATCTTGTATCATCAACAAAGCAGAGAAGAAGATTGGGACTTCTGAACCTAGTATTAAGATACTCCGCTCCCATTAAGATAATTCGGCTGCCCATTTTGGTGTTCTAATAAATTCATTTTAAAGACAAAATGTATACATTAAAAACTAAAGTTACAGCCAATTTAATACAACAGTTATTTTGTAGCAATTTAGTCGTACAAAATATATTAATATATTTTTTTATTCATAAAATAATAGAAATAAAACAAACACTCAATGCTAAGAGATGTATGCCAAAATAATATTGTAAAAACTTGTAAAATATATTAAAATATATTTAATTTATTAATATAAATAACAAATGTCCCCAGAAATAGATTTTCTCATATATCTTCAATATACAGACAGATCAGGTACAATTTTAATTAATGTATACGTATCTCTATATCAAACCATCGCAATCGTAATCTTCTTAGCTACGTACTACACGTATAATAAGTAACATCGATTTAACATTAGTTTTGAGCTAATGCAATCATGTTACTATAATTCTATTTCAATATATAGTATATTTTAAATCTGAAAATTTGTTTGGTTACACTCGCTAATCTCGGGAACTATTGATTTAAATTTCTTTTTGTCTTGGATAGTCCATTAATCAAAGAAGAATTATAGATTTTAAAACATAATATGTTTCGTTTTGGTGTAAGCCTCTAAGATCAGAGATACTTTGAGCACTTTATACGTGTCGTATCAAAAATTTTAGTTATTTCCCACGGAGCCTAAGCCGCCAAACCTATTATATAGTAAATAAGTTATTTTTTTACCTTAACACTATACCCTGCACATAACTAAACAGGCAATGAGAACTTTGGAACACTTTCACAATAGCACACTTCGTTCTCCACTTTCAGTGAAATTCTTGAGGCGTTGCGTGTTGAGTGACAGAACTCAACGCTGCGCTTCACCTCGAGTCGATATTTGAGTCCCCTGAATGGGAATCAAACTCACAAATGTCGTGTTTACAGTCACAGGCTTGTAACCCTGCTTCAGAACGACCTCGGACGAAATTAATTAATTATGTATTTTGAGGGCAGTCGTGGCGCAGGGGCACAAAGTGTACGCGACTGATTGTAGGTTCGATCCCCACTCGAGGCAATGAACTATTTATTATATTTATATTTTCATTTCTTCGCTCTAGTGTCGAGCAACACTTTTTTTAGTATTTTTAAACATTTTTAAAGTGTTATTCCACACTTAGGAAAGATTATTTTGAAACGTTATAAGTGTATGGTGATATACGCGATAGTTGAATATTTGATCTCGGGGAAATGATAACGCGGCATAAAATATGATTGGGTAGCGTTAATACATATGGTTCTCTAGTTTCAGCCTGACTTCAAGATGTTGAATGTTAGTGGCGAATCTTAATCTTAATACATTTAGTTTTTTTACTATTCAATAGTAAGTTATTGACACTGAACCAATGTACTACTTTCGAGAGAGCATTGTTTACATCGTCATATACGATTTGTCGTCTTTTTATTTGGAAAATCAATGATGTGTCATCAACAAACAATACTTCTTTTCAACAAGATACGGTAAATTATTTATATATAATATACTACCGGCTCGCCCACGGCTTCGCCCGCTTAAAATACATGATTATTGATTTAATAAGCAGAATTGATTGACAACTATAATGACTTCTAATATGATTTTTTTACGACACTATCGTCAAAGAATTTTTGATTGTTTTAAATAAAAAAATACGACCATTGTTGATATTTGATATTTATAAAATATACATAAAGCTAATTATTTATTACACGTATATATTTTTGTAACTTTATGTTCTTTTTACCTATATAATATACTCTGTTAAATGTGCTGATGTCAGTGAATAATTTAATTTACTCATTCAGAAACAGCCTTAAATGTTAAATTATTGATTTGAAGGATTCATAATATTCTTTGTAAAATAACTGTAATAATTGCATATTAACTCCTGTACAGTTTTTAAATTAGTTACATATATTATTTGAGGCCAGTCGTGGCGCAGTGGCACGAGGTGTGACTGCAAAATCGACTGGTTGTGCTGTGGTTGCTGGCGTTGAGTTCGGCCCCTCACGCAACACGTAATGTCTCCAGAATTCGGCAGAAAGTGGGGAACGGAGTGTCTTAACACTAAGTTCCCTCTGCCTACCCTGCTGTGTGCGGGATACAGCGTGAAGCTGACATATATTATATGAACGAACCAACCAAAAAATCTTTGTACTTGATATTTCTTTCAAGATCGTTCTTTATCTCTGTGTTGAACTTTAGTATTTAAGTTGAGTTAAAACAAAGCAATTGGTGAAATTTTCAAGTAAATGGCAGAGGGAACCTAGTGTTAAGACACTCCGTTCCCCACTTTCTGNCAGTCAAAATTACTAAATGTACAGACAAAATATTTTTACTCTCTTATTATATATAGAGATTAAAAAGAGAAAAGGGCCGGAATAGACCCTTGTGGGACCCCCAAGGTGATTACTGAACCAGGAGATTTCTTGCCATTCTTATCAATCCTCTGAACTCCGTCAGCTAAATAAGAGGTCAGAAGATTGAGTGGAAGTGCTCTTATGCCGTAGTAGTGTAGCTTCATGACCAATGTTGAATGCTGTACACAATCGAAGGCTTTGGACAAATCACAAAACATGCCAAGGGCATCCTGCGATCCCTCCCAAGCCTCATATATATTCTTTATAAGACCTTTAAGAAGAAGCTTTATTTTATCTTGTTTTTTCAAGCTTCTAAGTCAACACAATTCAAAGATACAAGCATTTATGGATAGTTTTTTATACATTTTGTATACTTAAGTAGTGGACCTACACATATGAAATTTGGCACGAAGTGAGAACTTACAGTACAAATAAAGGAAAAGATCTGAAAAGTAAAAATTTATGGATATTTCATCAATCAACATAATTAAAAAAAACAATAAAATAAAAACAATTATATTAATAACTTATAATTAATTTCATACAAAATTAGTGCATACGCTCGCAAACTGAAATTTGTAAATTTTTATAAATTGTATTTCCCGTTGACCTACAATCCTTAAATTGATACGGAACCCTCGGTCGGATCCAACTCACACTTGGTTTTTTTACATAACTTTGGTTAATTGAGCTTAAGTAATAAATTAAAAAAAAAAGTGTAATAGCTTGTAAAAGGAAGGTAATAAGCCTTGAGAAGAGTTTTTAATTAGTAGAAGCGGGATCGCTTTGTAGGGCTCTCGAGATTTAATCAGCAAATAGGAATTTGTATTAATAACGTCCATAATTTCTGCTAATTTATTTATTTATTTATTTATTCAGTTCTTTGAAAAGTCTATCATTTATTGACTTTAATGTGTTTCGATGTAAAATGTATCATAAAGTTGTAAAATGTATCATTTTGGCCCCGACGCCAGAGTGAAGAAATGTAAATAATAAATATTTCAGTTTCTCTTCAAATCCCAGGTTGTGGGTTACACACTTGTGCCCCTTCGTAGTCTCTTAAATTATTTATTTGAAATCATATAAAGATTTGAACCCGCGCCTCTTGGAAACTTGTCCAAGACTTAGTATTAGTTATTGTCATTTGTTATAAATATAGAATAAAAGGAATTTTTAATTTCTTTGTAATTTAAGACAATTCAATTATTTGCTTGTTTTCGATGATGATTTGATATTTTATTTAATTTTTCTGTTTGAGACCCTTATGGCGCAAGGGCAACGGAAAACGTGACTGTTGTGGGTTCAATTTCCCACTCGGGACACTGAAATATTTAATACATATTTTCATCTCCACGCTCTGTAACGATCAAAGTGCGGCGTTGAGTTTCAAAAATCAGTAATGCCTCGCGGAAAGTGAGAAACGGAAATAACTCAATGGAAACGGAAATAACTCAATGGAAACGGAGTGTCTTAACACTAGATACTCTATGTGCAGAATACAGTGTGAAGCTAAAATAAAATTTTTTAATCACGCAATATGATCAGGTCGTAAACCTAAGAACGGAGTGTCTTAACACTAAATCTCTACAGGTACTCTGCTAAAAAAAACAATATAGATATTTATCACAGTGATGTCATAAAACATTATTCGACATCTTATTAAAGAAAACGCTTTGAAAGGTCCCTCGAGGTTAATTAGAGAGGATTTTTTATTGCAAATTGATTTTTTTTACACCTTAGTCAAATGAAGCTGTGAAGTTTTTAATTTGAATCAAAATGTATCTGTTATAAGTACTAAGTAAGAGACCAGTCTTGGTGCAGGGACACAAAGGGTGACTATAAAATCGACTGGTTGTGGGTTCGATCCCCACTCGACGAATTGAAATATCTATTTACATTTATATTTTCATTTCTACGCTCTAGTGTCGAATAATATCAAATTAACAAAATATAGATTAGACAATATTTTTTTGCGTAGAATAATTAAATTAGTTTTTGCGTTTTTACTGAATACACATATGCAAAAAAGGATAGGTAAAGGGAACCGAGTATTAAAACACCACTTTCTGCTACATTTTGAAGATATTGCACGTTGAGTGGCAGATCTCAACACCGATGGTTGAATAAAAATCTTAATTAGGCAGTCAGGAAACCCTATCCAGAAACCAAGAAAAAAATTCTAATCTTCAATAGTTGTGTTACTGTATTTGTAGCTGAAAGCAAAAACTACATATTAACTATTTAGCAAAATCAGGGAATGAATAAAAATATATATCGTGGTTTAAATTCTTAATTATCATCACCCCAATAATGGATAACCGGATTAATCGCGTATATTTAAGATATATGCTGTACTTCCCTGGCAATTAAGAAATCGTTGGCGGTAGTTTTATATAATAATTATGTCAACTGACAGACGAATGCCACCTCAGTCTACTCGGGACCACGGACTACTGCAAAGTGTTCGAAACGTCGGGTTTCCAAAATGTAAACTCTTAAATATACGCGATTAATCCGGTTAAAATAGTTTCATTCAAAATGTGTAATAATCGTGAAAAACAAAGATGTTATAATAATATAAATTGCTGAAAAAAAAAATAAGTCAAAAAGTAACAACCGTCCTTAGACGTTAAAGCTTAGAAAAACAACCAAGTCATTTGAAACTTTACAATAGTTTTGTGTCTAAAGCTCTCCTAGAAAGAGATATGGATAAGGTATAAGAGTTCAGCGATTTTAACTTTATTAAAGTAAATTACATACAAAAACACATTCACGCTTTGGTAGATAGGCGGTTTCCTCTAGTATTAAAACACTTCGTTCTCCGTTGTCCATCGAAATTAAAGTCACTGCATGTTGAAACTCAACGTCAAACATTGTCTATCAAATCAGCTTCAGTTGAATATTATGATAATTATAGGATAATATATAAGGGAGTAACTAACAAGGCCGGGTCGGTTACATAACTGATTTATTATTCTTATACCCACATACAACACGCCCCCCTTAAAAAAAACAAAAAGCAAACAAAAACAATACATTTTAAATAAAATAAAAAAAATAAAATAAAGACCTTCTAACAGTACATTAGTAATAATAAAATAATCTTTCTTCCATAAACAATTTTAAATAATTAGAACTGTAAGGAGAGAGTGTTTAACAATTTAGACAATAATAATAATAAAATAATAAAAAAAAACAACAAATGATGAAAACTATTTTCCATATTTACCCTTAAATACGCACGCACACTTAGGGCGCAAAATTGGTTCATCGGAATTCGGGTTATAATTCGGTGTACTAACTGAGTCAATAGACTCTGATGTTTTAGAATCAATTAATTGGTCTGATAAAGTTTGAGAGAGACTATCAGAGTCACCTACAGTTTCACCGTTCGGCCTCGTGCGTAACTCATCGTGCGTATTTTCTTGTACTTGGCACCCTGCAGAATATCGTATATTTCTTTTAACTGGAAGTAGCTGATCAATGTGGCGCTGCCATTCCCGACCGTCAGTCGTTTTAACACTGTAAGTACATGGAGTTTTGCGATCAATTACCTTTGCTTGTACCCATTTATCCTGCCGANACCAGGGTGAAGAAATAGAAATATACATTTAAATAAATATTTCATTTCCTCGAAATATTGGGATCGTATCCACAATCAATCACGTTTACAACCACACTTGGTGCACCAAGACTTGTCTATCAGAGCAGGTTTATAAAAATAATTAATTTCCCTGAGTGGGATTCGAACCCACAGTCATCGCATTTATCGTGAAATGCTGCTATATATATCTCAGGATTTTTGTAACATAGGAACATACTCGTTTATTACAATAATTTTCCAAACTTACACCATACATTCCAAGACGTGCAGTAACCATGACGACGTGACCAAAGTGACAGCAAGTTTAAAATGAATCTGCGAACTTCAATTCTAATATTGAAAGATAAATTCTACTATTATTGAGAATAATGTCTGTATTTTATCATAGATTTTAATACTGTTTAGCAAACGCGAGGACTGTGGGTTCGATTCCCATTTGGAGAATCAATAATTTTCTTCACTCTTTTTAAATGACAAAGCGGAACTTTGAATTACGTAACTCAACTCGAAAATTGAGAGAAAGAAAGTGGGGAACAGAGTGTTTGAACATTGGGCTCACTACATTGCGGGATTTACGTATAGCATAAGCTAGAAAAAAAATAATAAAAATCTAAACTATCTTCACGCTGTATCCTTCACGGGGTAGTCAGAGAGAACGGAGCGCCAAACGCAACTAAAAAAGTAATAAAGTCGTATATTTTATATAAAATTATTTTTTCGAAGTTGGTCTCAATTCAGAGGTTAATTTAATAATGTGCCATAAAAATGATTATTTGATTATTCATGTATACAAATATTAAATGTTCTGACTGTGACCTCTAAAAACAAGAGGCTTATATGAAAAATTATAAATGTCCGAGGTGACTCTGACGGCAAATACAGTGGGTAGTACAGAAAAAATTATCGATGCTTTGTGGTATCGAGTACATTACCTTTCGATACCGATACTTTTGTACTCAATACATTGTATTCGATACTTGTACTTATCAAGTACTTTTTAATAGGTATCGTATCGAATAAATTACTTAACTAACTTGGCCTTTCGGCTCATACTAATGATAACTACATTTCACTCACACGCACCTCTTCCTTTGGAATCCTTTGTATGCGAAGATGGTAAATCGTAATTAGGGAATATTTTTAAAATTCTACATTATCCCTCTTATTACTAGTTGATAAGAATTATAATGGTAATGAGTAGGTACTTAAATTTAGTTACACTACTATTAAGTATTGTGAAACAAATCCGAAACCGCCTATCACCAAAACGGCTCGTTTTTTTTTTATTTTTTTCACAAAAGGGTGTTTTATAACTAATTTTTATTTATATTCTGTTCTACTGAAACGACTCACGTAATGCCAACGTCAGTAAAATAATGACAACAACTTACTGACTGACATTGACGTGCTAACGTATGCGCATTAGGCTCTAAGAAAAGTACTCGTTACTTCAAAACGTCGATACTTTTGTGTCAATACTTTTAAGAGTAGTTTAATTTTTTTTAATTTTTTCCGCTTTTGTGAAAAAATGTTTTCAATTTTTTTTTCTGTTCTACTGAAACTACTTATGTAATGTCAACGTCAGTGACGGTACTTACCGATTGACATTGACGTGCTAACGTATACGGTTATTAAGCTCTAACAAGATTACTCGATACTTTGAAGTATCGATACTTTTGTGCCGATTTTTTTATAAGTAAGATACTTTTTTTCGATACTACTCATGAGTACAGTATCGATACTTTATTTTCGATGCCGTGTGCCTAACAGTGGGTAACATCTAAATAATTACCATGATTTAAAATAGCTTTATAAGCTTCCTCGATAAATGGACTATTCAATATAAAAATGTTTATTTGAATTTGGAACCAGTAGTTCCTGAGATTATTGCGTTTATCCTCAGTTTTATAATATTAGAATAGAATTAAAGACGTTCATATAATTTTTATTATAAATTTTAAAAATAATAATAACAATTTAATTTAATTTACAAAATTAGCCATAGAAATTTTAAGTATGTACTTTATAGATCCATATCTCCATTTTAAAGCTTTATAAAACACAAACTTTTTAGTTTGTGTTTTATAAAGTTGTATAAGTTGTGTTTTATTAAATTTATTTTATTTAGTTTTATTGTTTTATTATATAAAACAATAAAACTAAATTGAACGATAATTAGTTTATATTTTATTATATATACTCGTATTTATAATGCTTAGTCTTCAACTCTAAAATTATAAATTTTCAGTTTGTATAATTTTTCTTTCAAACACCAGACCAGACCAGACTCACTTCTCCCTAAAATACAGGTTTGTTTCTAGCTTAGGGGATAGGGCACCATCTTATTTTGTGTAACATGTACAAACCTGTTTCATGTAACGTTTTAACATTGTCTCTGTAGTTACTTTCTTTGAGATGAATTGAGTTAAAAGTTTACAAAACCTAAATTAAAAATATTTTTTTAATTGCATGTTGTTGTTGTTTTCTTTCAAAATATTTAACTTATTCAAAACTGAAAATTAACGAAATATCTTAAATTAAATTAAATTATTATTTTAGTTCAAATAAGTAATTACTTTAACAAAAGTACTCTAGTAGTGTAGTTCAGACAAAGTTCACGACTGCACAGCAAAGTTTCGCGTACCTAACTAGAATTAAAGTTTAAATAGAACCGTGAAAACACAATTATCCGTAACAGCGTTACTTCATTGCACAGAAATGTATGGAAATATGCTTTTAAATGCATGATTTTTACATTTTTTGTTGTATGAGCTTAGCCTACCCAGTTGTGGGCAAGATATAGCATAAAGCTGATTTAATTTGATTTGACTTCAGGAGGATTCACCTTATATGTATATATACGGAGAGAATTTATAATAAAGACAGAGGGGAACAAATATTAAAACAGTATGTTCGCCACATTGCGCGTTGAGTGGCGGAACTCAACGCCTTTGTCTTGTTACCAGAGCGAGAATATGGAAATAATCCATTCCCCCCGCATAGAATCGAACGCACAGCCGTCATGCTCGCAGTCAATCGTTGTAACACAGTGACAACCAGGTGTGATATTATCGTAACGAGGCAAATCGTGGCGTTTTGTTGCGGAACGCAATACTCGATCGGTTGACGTAAGAGTCGTCAAAAGCGGTCAACTATAGAGTTGACTTTATAATTATTTGGTCTCTACCAAGCCACATAGAAACAAACATACATACTTACATACATAAACTGATGAATACATTACCTTCCTTTACGTGACGCAATAAGATAAATACGACAAATGCCTAAATAAGTTAATTAACATTATGTTAATAATTTTTTTACTCTAAAACGACATTGAATTCACAAAGTAAAAAGTCGTTTTATCGTTAAAAACAGTCCCAAATAATTGATAAAATGACGCCCCTGTATAGCACTTGAGTGACCAGTTATAAAGTGAGTAAAATATTTTGTGTTGTTACTATACATTATACGAAATGAATGAAACGATAACAAGATTAAAATAGGTTTAGTGTAAAATTATTACGTTCTTATTCAATATAATTGGGTGAGGAACATAAATAATTGAGGCCGTCGTCACCCGGTGGCACAAGGCAGTCACTGTAAACGCGATGGTTGTCGATTCCATTCCCAGTCGAAGAAATGAAATATTTAATATTTTCACTCTCATCCCTCTAAGCAAATTGCGGCGTCCAGTAACATTAAAGAAATTACAATACCCGTTATTTTATTAATACCATATCGTGTCACTATTGAAACAGCTTTAATGAATTTTCGAATAAAATATACAGGATGGAAGTATCAGCACCACTTTAAATGAAACCACAGTTTTCCCTACTCTATAAATAATAAATACAATTATTATTATTTTTTTCCCAAAGATGAAAAAGGAGTTTTTTCAAAGAAAATAAATGATAAAATTATTCTTGTAATATACAACGCCTACCGCCGCATACGCCTCATTCCGAAATCAAGTCGTAGGTATTGGCGGCAAAGTTCAAAGTGGATTAACCTTTAGTAGTATATTTGTATTAGTATGTGTTTACGTCACACAGGTATAGGTATGGATAAACAAACATAAATACAGGTATGAATAAACATCGTGAAATGAAAAAAATCCTACGTCTAAGCTGTTGAGGTATCTTGATTAATTTCTTTAAGTTATGGGTTTAAAATATTTCACCCTATATGCTGTTCCCGTAAAAGGGGCGCTTACACTTCCAGCCTGTATAAATACCATTATTAAAATAAAACTTAAACATTTTTCAATTTGTTGTTAGGTAATTATATTACAAATCATCAAAGCACAAAAGATAAGTCATTAGATTAATAATTAAACATCTTATTTTTATTAATCATAGCTTAAAACACAAAAAGTAAACACAATATTAATAATTTTACTAATTCACACCAAAATCATTAACTAATTAAGGGTAATTAGTAAATAATTAGTAAATAAATGAGTATTTAGTAAAGAGTCTTTATTAATAGAAGTCACTTAAAATAATAGTTCAAAGTAAAGAAAGGAGTGACAGTGATCACATCTTACAACTTAAAGAGAATTTTGACGTTAAAAACTAAGTAAACTTTTAAAATCATCATAAGTTTGGGAGTTTAGTGAAAAATAGTTCTAGTTATATTTTATAACTTTCAGTTATAATTTATAACCCTTTTATCGTGGAAAATATAATAGTTAAATTATTTTGTTTTATATTTTATACATAATGCCATTCGCTCAAGAGTGTACACCAGTTTGTCGATGCCAATACGTAAGTTTATTGTGATTTTTTTAACATCTAAGGCCTGAGGCCCCTGTGGCTCATTGGTTCAGACAGAAGAAACCTAAGATCACTTCCTGACTGAAAACGTGATGGTTATGGGTTCGGTTTGCACTCGGGGGAATTGATTATTTTGATTAAATTCCGCCGCTGTACACGCAAATTCTAAAATGTGAACGCAAATTCCGGAAAACGGATGGTTAAGTGACTTTCCACAAGGTTTTTTGCTCCTACGCCTAGCTATCTAAATTCTTATTTTATTTTTGACATTTTTTGTGATTTTTTACGTGAAACCTAATGCCATCACACAATAAAGCCATAAGATATTTTAATTTATATTTTATAATTAAATCTTGTTTTAATTCATTATTTTACGCTCATAGTGAAATTACAAGAAAATTCTTCTATTATCAATAAAAATCGCTTAAGCTTTAGAGATGCCTGAATATTCTAAAACATCGCCGTTTCATTTCAACGAAGAATGCAATAATCGCGGTGACGAGCACTTTTTTGTATCTTCAAGATTTGCAAATAACGCTTGTAATACTCTCCTATAGTGCTTATATAAAAGTTTATATAAAATATAAATAAAAAAAAAATAAATCAGCTTCACGCTGTATCCCGCACACAGCAGGGTAGGCAGAGGGAACCTAGTGTTAAGACACTCCGTTCCCCACTTTCTGCCGAATTCTGGAGGCATTGCGTGTTGAGTGGCAGAACTCAACGCCGCGCTTAACCTCGACACCAGAGCGAAGAAATGGAAATATAAATTTAAGTAAATATTTCATCTCCTCGAGTGGGGATCGAACCCACAACCAGTCGATTTTGCAGTCACACCTCGTGCCGCTGCGCCACGACCGGCCTCTATAAAATATAAAATACTAATATTTTTTGTATAACTGTATTGTTTTAACGAATATTTTTATTATTTATATTTAACTCGAATATTAAAGATGTAACATTTCAGATCTAGATATAGATATTAAAAGAATACCTACCATAGGTTTCGGTTTCAGTTACGTATGTAAAATTACAACGGATTAATCGTTAGTTTCGGATAATTTTTTAAGGATATAATAATTTTGAGAAATTTATTGGCTGATAATATCTCACCTCTGAATATTGTAATTCTCTCTTCCGGCGTTTTTACTAACAAAGATTAAGGCTGAAAAATAAAAAAATTAGCCAAATTTTTTACAATTGCATTTTGTATCTTGAGTCCATTTAAAAACACATCTGTGTTCATATTATAATTTTTAAATTTCGTGCCCAATTATCATTTAAAAATACCTTCTCTACTTAACCTAGCCTAACATACTCGCGGCCAGGGAACCTGGAAAGTAATTCTAGATATGTCCGTGACTAAAATTATTTAAAATTATTTATTATTATAGGTACAAAGATGGTTGGATGTTCACGAAAAATACTTCACAGACGCTGCAGCTAAGCCAATAGTGCCTCTAACACCGCAAATTGTCCGTCTACCTAGTTCCAGTCAAGCTAACTATTTCTATAACAGTCCTATGCAAGTACCCAGTAAAGTGCAACTGCCTACGGTTTTACAAGCGCCGTATAGGATTTCTCCAATGAAACCTGTCTACGATTGATTCTATTCACCCAGTAAATTATGTTAATTTAATTGATTTTTTTGATAATAAATCGTATTTTATAGTAAAATTTTTATTTAAAATATTATCCTAGTGGGAAATAAATAGATACATATGACTTAGTTAAATCACAAAATTGATATTTAAATAACGTTACTGCTTAACGCAGTGTTTCCCAATCTTTTTTGTGCCATGCCCCACCTTAACCTTTCTAAAATGTTTAATGCCCCCCTATTTTTGTTAATAATTATGTATGTTAAAAATATATGTGTAAAAAATAAATGTTAAAAATATATGTGTATAAAATAAAAAAATGTTTTACATATTTTTTAATATTTGAAAATTGATTTGTCCACTTAAGAAACAAAATGATGGGTTCTAGGAAGAGATCACTATGAAATTGTTAACAAAATACAGTAAGTAAAATTTCAAAACATATACTAAAAAACTGATTTCTTCTTCATTTTCACTCTGACATTCTCGCTAGTACCCGCCATTCTGTGTATCTCTTCATTTCGGATTCTATCAGCTAAGCTGACTCCGCATGTCCTACGAAGAGATCGCATCTCCACAACATTCATTTTTCTTTCATTCTTCTTTTGTAATACCCACGTTTCGTTGCTGTATAGCAGCGTCGGTACCAACACTGCATAGTATACGGCCAAACGTGCAGCTGTGCTGACGTTTTGCTGTCTCATCAATGTAGCTAAAGCTCCGTTAGCCCTATTACCGGCAGCACTACGCCTTTCCACATCATATCGTGGAGTTCCGTCAACCAATATGCCATACCTCCAGAATTCGGCGGAAAGTGGGGAAAGGAGTGTCTTAGCGCTATGTCCCCTCTACCTACCCTTCTGCGGGATACATCGTGAAACTGATTTGAGTTTTATATATTTAATTTTAATAACAAATAATTATTCAATCCTTCGAGTAGAGATCGAACCCACAACCCACGCGTTACATTCATTATCTTGTGTCCCTACACAACGATGACCTCCAAATTAAAATTAAAATATATGGTAAAATTAATTCAATATGACAAAGTTATGCTTTTAAAATTAAAATAAATAAAAATGAAATCAAATACTTATCAATTATATCTATATAATATATATGAATAATAAATCAACGAACTATTACAATAGGTTTGATGGAGACTTATCTCAAATTAACACCAACTGAACAATGTGAAACACTATGTACATTGCGATGGGACTTGAACCCCCTGTGGTGCGTGGGCCCCACGTTGGGAAATCCTGGCTTAACGTTTCTAAATTAAATTCAGTCAGAATCTAATTCACAAGAATGCTAGAACAGCGCCACTTCTATATAATACATAGCTGGGTAGGCTGAAGGAACCTAGTATTAAGCCACATCCGTTTCCAACCAATACATAATACATACATAATATTTAGATACACATACATAAAAGATATTATAAACCAATTAATTAATGACCATTTCTAATGTTCCTACGTGCTTCTGTAGCATATTAATGTTGCCCATTACTTGGGGTAATCTGCAAGATTCAATATCTACTACAGATCACGTACCTAATATGTAATGACAAACGATTGTATAGTGAGGTGGATGCAAATAGCTGTAATTAATTATTATATACCTGTATGAGCCCGTTGTGGCATAGGAATACAAGTAAACATAACAGGGTGTGTGTTCAATTTCCGCGTTTCGTAACGAGGCAAAGCGCGGCGTTGAATTTTGACACTCAACACGCAGTGCCACCAGAATTCGGTGGAAAGTGGCAATCGGAAGTGTCTTAATGGGAACGGAGTGTTTTAACACTAAGTACAAAGCCATCATGGTGCAACGGCTCAGCGTCTTACTGTGAACGAGACATTTGTGGATTCGATTTCAATTTGAGGTAGTAAATTATTGTCATTTCTTCGCTCTTGCAACAAAAGTTGAGTTTTGCCATTAAGAGATGTAACGCAACCTTTTTGGCTGGAAAGATTGAAGCAAAATGTCTTTACATTCAGTTGCACTTGTCAAAACTTTTTATTGTGCTGCAATTATTTCAATAATTTTGTACTTATCAAGTCATAGCTGCAGAGAGTTTAATATTGTTTTTAATTAAGGTTCTCCAACAGAACCTTAAGGTACAAGTAAGTATGCATAATATTCAATGTTGTATAGACAATAAGGCTTGTTAATAGATTCTATGATGTTGGTAATTTGGCCCCCTCATATTGCTTGTATTATGGTCCCGAAGGCCATGTAACATGCAGATATATTTGTATGGTATTTGAATATTTTATTTGTTTACCTATCAAATTGAGAGAATCGCTGTTATCAGGAAAACATCGTGAAAGCGGAAGCGGACCTGGGCGCTGGAGCAGCCGAGATGTTAGACGGGATATATATAGCTTTAGCCGCTACCCAAGAAACGTGACATCCAGCATTCGCTCCAATAATTAAAAATTCGTAGAACTCCTCTGAACGTGATTGAACGTCACATTACCACCTTCTCTCCATATTTAATTGTTTTTATAATGGCTTTTATATTTATTTTTAAGAATTTTTATTTGAAATATAATAATAATATTATGTTAGAAAAAGGATATGTGTGTGAATGTAATATTGGAACAACCTACAGGTTTGATCCTACTCTGGAGATTGTATAATCATTTCTCCTCTCTGATAGACAAAACGCGGCGATGAGCTCCGACACTCATCCCTTAATGTCTCGAATTCAGAAATTGGAAAACGAAGTGTGTTGAAATTATTAAAGATCCCATTCCTTTACGCTAACTGTCTACTCAAGGATATACATTATCTAATCTTATTATACCTGTAGGATAGGAATAAATTATTGGGAGGTTTTCAGATTACAAGGACGTATAGAAATACGTGATTGTAGAAGACAATAAATCTTACGTACTTACCTACTATTTCGTATCTTATATCTTCTGTTATATAACTTATCATTTACTTCGTTTTGGGGTGGAGCAGTGGTTTTGTATTTGGCTATAAATTTAATGGTTGTGGTCGACTCCGTTCCGGGTTAATAAATTATTTTTGTGCCCCGCTCTGGTCTAACATAGTCCTGCCACTCAACAAACAGTGTATACATACAAATGTATACATATAAATAGTTAAAAAAATCTTCATCTTCATATATTTTCAATTCTTTTTTATTTTATTTTTTTCGCTGACCAAAGATGCTACTGGCAATTGCCAGGCTAAAATCACCACATACTGTCTATGCAGATCAGGGAACTAAAACTATATCGCCTAAATACGAACAAATATGCAATCACAACTCTCTGTCATAATACAAGTGTAACGCAAAAAGTAAATATTGAAACACTTATTCACTTGCAATAGCTATATTTCTTACAATATTCTTAATTATAATTCACTATACTGCTCACTCCAACCAAAATATTTTCCCGCCCAAATTTGACATTATAAGCGCGTCATTCCCGCCAAACCCCTCCCCGACCGCTCGGCGGCAGCGTGCCCGAGAGTTGCCGACAAGCTGGGTGCGCGTAACACAAGTTTTTGAAAAAAATGACTAAGCAACATAAGAGAAACATTTTGGAAATAATATTAGTAATTTATTATATATTATGAATTATGAGTATTTCACTATATTCATAATATATAATAATAATATTTGGTTTTGTGTTTGAAGACTATTAATGTTTCTCACAATTTATAACATCTTGGAATTGACTATATTGTGCCCATGTGATTTTAGTTTAGGACAGACACTCTGTTCCTCGTGCATCGTCCAGTTTTCGAGACAGCGTGCCTTTACACTTTATTGTTATTTATTTTTTATTTAATTTTATTGCGACTTGTCAATTCTCATTTTGAAATCAATGATAAATCTCGATAACGGAGCGCTGTACCCCGCATATAGCAGGGTAGATAGAGAGAACATAGAGTTAAGATACAACACATCGGTCAACTATCTTAAGTTACAAAGCGAAGAAAAATTACTCATTCATATGGAACTTACACTCATAACCATCGAGTTCGAGTTAGACGTTGTGTCACTGTGCCTTGACAGCCTCAATTTTTTTTTATTATCATGTGAATATTACTTGTAAATTAGACGAATAATTATAATGTTTCAAAATATTTATGTGACTACCGTAAAAGACGACAAATTACAGGATAAAAAAATCAAACACAAAACTATTTAATCAGCAGTAATATTTTAAATTGCTTTAAATCACAATTTTGTAGTGTTTATAGATTATAATAATTACAAAGGAAGATTATTTTTTGTCGAAGTACAGACTAGCGTTTCGTACTTGATGCCCAACATTCTGTTAAAACACAATTTTAACAACGCTTTTAAATAAAAAAATAATATTATTTATATGTAAGTACATAATTAATATATCGTCCATCTGACGTATTTGCACATTTTGATATATGGCAGGAAATTCAATGAAATTTTGTAAAGTCGTTCTCGATACGTTGATAATATATTTAACTTGTTTCCTAAAAAGTGCAATTACGTCATTGTTGCACCAAATGAGCGATAAATGTAAATTTATTTTTTTGGAGTGATCGATATATATTTTACCATGCAATAAACAAATTACGATTTTTACGTTACGTTAGATACGTTTTTTATTAAATAATATCTCATAAAATTGTGTTACTATATAATATAATCCAAGGAACTGAAATTGCCGACAATACAATAGAATGGTATCATAGAGCTGATCTGATGAGTGAGTCAGGACCTGAATAGTGGAAACCTTCAGAGGTCAATAGAAAGCTACTCGAGTTAAGATTAATATAATCTATAGCATATTCTATAACTCTTGCAGTATTTTGTATTTTGTACTTTTTAGTATTTTGTTCGTTTTTAGTTCTTTTTCAACATATTTTTAAGATTATTTTAAAGTAAGTAAAGAAAATTAAATCTTAAATAAGGCCGATCACTCCATTTTTACATTTGTAGTGCAAAAGCATTTTTTGAGAAATACATTTCAATTATTTTATTTATCTTTAATAAAAATAAGTAATATTATTAATTATGTATATGTAAAATACAATTCACAAAAACAATTCTAAAAGTAATTAGTCGTATACTAAGAAATTAATAAAAAATTATAACTAAATCCGTTACAAAAATATTATTTGTTACACCAATTTCTTTATTGCACAATATCTTTTTGTATAATTAAATAAAAATTAGAAAACTGAAATTTCAGTAAATACAACTAAAGGACGAAAGATGTTAGATAATTCATATTTTTTTATTATTTTCTTTTAGTAACTTTTATTTCAGTTCAAGCAAGAGAAACGATTTTCAATAAAAACTAACCGGATATTAGTATCAACCGATCCACTTCCGGTTAGCAATAAATACGACATATGAATAGAAATCTATTCAAATTCATAGGTCAATAAAATAAATCACTAATTTGATATTTCCTAAAACAATTGTTTTATAATAGCAAAAGAAAAAAGAAAAGATCAAATTAGCAATTATATTCATTCATAAATAGGAAAGTAAAATCGTTCCATGACAGTATACAAACCTTATCGACGAAATTCTCGCATAATTTGGTGTTAAAACCTCAATCTGGCAGTACATAACAACTTTTTACACTCTCTTTCACTAAAGAGAAAAAACTAATTTATAACGATTACAATGGCATACAAATTAAGTTTCATTATATTTTAAATATTAAAAAATAACCTCATAAAAATTTGCTATCAAATACGTATATGCTACAATATAAAAATTGTTTCAAGCAACATTACTAGTTTTCATTATAAAAATAGGGTCATAATGTTAAAAAAACAAACAACAGCAAACAATTAAAATTGCATAATAAACAAAAACAATCAAACAATATCACTAACAACAATTAAAATTTAAATGTACTTAGTATTCAAAATAAAAACAATTATCGATTCAACATTCCATCTAAACATAAAAGACGTTTATAAAACAAACACATAGACTTACAACCCTATTCAAACAATTCAAGTATAACTGTAAAAACAATTAACTAGCGTTTTTTATAAGTAAAACAAAAACAATAAATCAACGCGATGAAAACTTTTATAAATACATAATATCTAAGTGATATGCAATATTATACGTAGGCAGGCTTTCAATTTAAAATTATAATAAAACAAACAGTTGATATTTTGTCAAATGAAAAACAACAATCAAACAAAATTATTAAATAAAATAAAAACGTTAAACAATTATAAACAACAATTTGATTAAATTTCAATATTAAAAAGCAAATTATTAACAAAATATCAACTGTGTGTAATATACAAGCAAGCTACGGCATAAACAATGAATACTATGAATGGCTAAAACAATTCTACTTAAATCTAAAAATATAATACTCGTTAGCATTAAATCAACGTTCTTGCAACTTTTATCACAACAGTAAATAAACACGCCTTTGGCGTATAAACAATCAAAATATTGGTATTGACAGGTAGTTTCTGTGTTTACATAAAAAAAATACATTCTAAGAAAGAAGAAGAAATATAACATAAAAAAAATACATTCTAAGAAAGAAGAAGAAATATAACATTGTTATTTTTTATGCTTCATACTGTATATCTTATATAGCAAAGTAGACAGATACAGCTTAGGATCAAAACACTCCATTCTCCGCTTGCCGCTTTAGTCCGACACAATACTTGTTGAGTGGCGTAACTCATCGCCGTGTTTTGTCTTATACAATATTATAATAAATAATAAACAAAAAAAATCATTTTCTCAATTATTATAATAAAAAAAAATTGTGGGATCATAAATTTAGATATATAAAATAATACCAATTATTTTAAAAAAAACCACCAATTTTTTTTGTGAAAAATTAATAGCAATATATGAAGTCAATTAAATAAAAGTCTAATAAACAGTTTTTAGTTAAGAATTTAAAAAAAAAAAGAAAATAATATACATTTTTCTTTCTCATGTAAACACAAAAAACCCGTAAAAGCCCACCCTAGAACAAAAATACCACTCTTAGTCTCACTATCGTCGTTTCATTTCGTTATCCCGTCTCATTACACTAAATGTACTCTAAATACGATTTTATAATGTGTGAACAAGCTTCTTATTTATATAATAATAAAAAGTATTATTTAAATTTTTAAATTTAATTTCTATGTATAGATTTCAAGATTTCTTTTTATTTTCATTTATATAAGTAATTATTTATCTAACTATATACTACTTCTAGTGCGCTATGTATTAGCTGTGGTCAATCACTAACGCGTGTCATAAACATGTGCTCCGGTTGCTTTTTTCAAATTTTCAATGTTATTTTTATTATAAAACGCTAAAACCGCCGTACCGGCCTATGGCATCATCTGTAAACCTTTCTAAAATAGATTTTATGGCACTAAGAAAATAATAATTATTCTATTTACTTGCTAAAATATTTAATTTGATTTGTCTAAATGAACTGTCACTACGCCCCCGAGCAAGCCGATTAACTAAGTAGCGTTTACGCGTCAACTAATGAGTTACTTTTGCTGCGTCGTCGTCTGTCACCATTCAATTTTTTATATGAACCAGAGCACATTTTACGGATACACTAAAAAGCGTTCTATATATCAACGACTGTTTGACGATCGTCGTGGTTAATAAAATACTCTTTTTCTATAAATCGGAGTAAATTTTTACCACAAAACAACTGTTATTGCTTTCAGAAATTCAGCGTTACCGTTAAAAATATTCTCCATCACCTTCATTATATACTTATCGGCCATCTCCATTTATATTTATATCATCTGCATTCCGAAAGCAATCGTGCATTTTTATCCAAAAATATATACATACATGACCACTAGCTAAACGAACTATCCATTCGACGAAAGAAAAAACGAGAGAACTCCATTGGAAAATTAATACATCAAAACTTTTTTGGCGTAATACATTTCGAAATACTGGTTTCGTACCCGCCATCACTACATATACATATATAAATATAACATCTTAAAGTTAGCAATCCAAAAATATAAAATGTACATGTTGCATTCGTGCGCCCTCGGGTGACCCCCCACTACTCCTCTCCCTTCCGCACATTTAAATTGTGCGAATTTTAAATACAATCAACAAATATTAACGAGTGATCATGTCTTTGTACGGAAATCACAATTAACAATAATTAGTTAATTAATCAATTGGTAATTATTACACAACAATTAACAAATGTAAATCAATTTATTAGCAATTGTTATATTACAATTATTAATTTATTGGTGATTTAATGGTAATTGTGAATTCCGCAGAAAGAAACGATTACTTGTTAATCTTTTATCGTTAATTTTAATTAAAATTCAGCCAAGTCAGCCGCACCCCTACACCCCCACACCCCGCGCGTCCCTAAACTCAATCTCGTGTCATGTTCGCGTGTCTCGCGACTTTTGCTTCATCACAACACCAGAGGGTGCAAAAGCCGCCACAACTGGACGGTTATTCTCGAACTGCGTCGCGTTACATTCGTCGTCTTCGTTTAAATATACGTATATTATTAACGTTTTCTACTCAGTTTTTTATTTTATCTTTTCAAATGCCTTTAACGCCCTTGATTAGATAAAGACAAACCATTAGAATATTGTTAATAATATATGAATCCATATCTATATGACAACTCCGGGCCTTACAAATCTCATTAAAAGAAATAAACTTGTAAAATATGCAAGTCTAAACGATGAAACAAAAACAGATGTAAAACATTAGAATTAAAAGACAGAAACATATGTAAATAAAGCCCTCTTTAAGATTATTCAATTGAAAGTCAATTAAAGTATAGAAATAATAGACGTGGCGTACAAAGTAAGTAAGGAATCTGTCCCACGGCCCTGCACAAGCAAAGCAATCATAGTCATTCGTAACTTTTGCTTTATAAAAATACGAATCGAAAATATCTCGACGGCAGCACGTCGTCTTAGTTAAGCTATGATTACTTTCTAACCTCTTAAACTATATCTATACGACTACATTAAAATATCAGAGAATTCAGAAAAAGGGAATATTTAGGTATTTATTTCTATATTAAGTGGTGCACAACCTTATTTTTTTCATGAACGCTAGATTATTATAGCATTTAGCTTTATCGAGGATCTAAAAACAAAAATTATTAATCTAATAAACTAATTTTAAATTGTTGTATTCGTAATTTATTAAATATTATAAATGTAATAGGTATTGAAGTAGGAACTAGGGGTGGGGGAATTTAAATACTTAAACTATAGTGTTCATTTTTAAATAAATTCATCTAATATAAAGAAATTGTAAATAAGAAATTAATCAATCCCAAAGTTAAAACTATGAGTAATTTTTTTAAATAATTCTAAATTTTATAGGAATATTCTGAAACAATCTCATCTCTTTGTCAGGTGTTCATCTAAATGCGTCATTCTTGCGTCGACTAAAAGAGAATTAACCTATTAGGCTGGAATGAAACCTATATGGTAAACTTTAGACCAATAGTAAAACTAAGTACTTTTTTTCTTAAATACGATAAAATCTCGAAATACTCACAGCTCGTCGGGTTTATTGTATTATACGCTAAGTGCATCTACTTTATAAGAACAGTGGCTTTTTAATAATTTGAATTTGTACTTAACCTACTTACTTTCAACTCCACCGTGAAAATCATGAATAGAGCTAAGAAATCCAAGATTTGACTTGATCTCGAAACCTTGCATTGAAAGCGGGTGGTAAATTTAAAATAAACGATTTTTTTCCAATTTTATAGTAAATGCACATTTTTTTTCAAATAGTGCCGTCGATGAATCTCAATATTTTATTTAATGTTGCCAATATAACGGATGATCTAAGAAAATTACATTACATTCAATTTAGAGTTTTTTTTTCAAAAATATGATTCCAATAAACGCCCTAAACAAATTTCTCAAAAATACATTATGAAAATATAATACAAATACGATAAAATTTATACTAAATATAACCCTGTCTATGACCTGAAGAGTTAAACACAATTACGAAATAAAGGCCAAACCACGAATAAGACATTTAAAACAACTAATAGTAACGAGGTACAAATAAAAGTGCAAGGACAGAATATGGAAACAATTACAGATAGTGAAATGGTTAAAACACCCTAAGAAGAATACAATGAGAAATATAGTTAACCAAATGCGACACTCACATACGATAATTAAACTTTAACTGACATTAAATCAGTAAAAGCACAACTTTTACTAACTTATTATACGTTAATTTGTAATATACGCCTTCGAATGATGCAGTTAGTTATAAGTTTTTTTTTATATCTTCCAAAGCCTCAGTTACGTCTTCCATGAGACCTACGGAAGAAGGCTGGAAGAAGATAAGTTTGGTAGGTATAAAGGATATTGCTATGACTAGAAGAAGGCAGTAATGTGTTTTTGAACCGATGTGATGATTTTAAATCATAAATGTATAACGATGCCTATAAAATAATTAAAATCCTGACTCCGGCAGTTTTTATAGTTATTTTGAACGATGGAAAAAGAGATTTAGATTTTGATGCATGCTAAGTTCCAAAATTTTAAATTGAAGATTTACGTGATAACATAATTAGAAAGCAGTTAAATTACATCGATGTAATGGGTCAGGTCACATTTTAAACAGAAGCTCGATAAGGAGATCATCATCTGCGTCCATCGGTGATTCCGGTGCTAAGTAGTCAATGATCCTGGAACAAATTGTATTATTTGTTTTCATTACCAATAAATAGTAAGGTAGCGTTTAAATTTTATGATTAAAAAATTAATAATGGTTCATTACAGTATATTTAACACAGTCAAAATATATACAAAATATAAATTAACATATACAAATTAATAAGGATGGATTGTTACTTTTTTAACAAATATTTGAAGATATTTGATAACATGATAATTTTACCTATTGGGCGTGTGTGTACTGGTGGTGGGCCGCGGCGAGTTTTGGCGGGCATCCGGGCAGAGCCGGGCCACCTTCGCGTTTTCGGCTCGTGCGCTCTGCAACCTGCTCAAAATAAATAAAAACACATATTATTTCGTCAGAAAGTACCCTACGTTTAATTGGACGCTCTATTCTCCTTCAATTTACTTTTATATAGCAGTAAAAATGTCGTTTTAGATAGAAGATTAAGGTTTTTTTTTTGTTACGTTCTGAGCGTAAGTATGTGCCTAATTGTTTTTTAATTATTTAAAAAAAAATGACAAATACGATATTTTTTTAAAAAATATAGAATAATATAAAAATATCTTAAAAGAAATTTGATATTTACTCTTTTATAGACAAATTATACCATTAGATTCCCTTGTTTAATATCAAATTAAAAAATCTTTAAAATATAGCATCTATTTTTCAAAGTTTCGTATAATTTACATATATAATTTACTCTATGAATTAAGAAGAAACTTTGCCTTTACATCAATATTTTCGGTCACGGATGGTAAAATAAGTTATCTTTTACGGCATACGTGCACCACCACATATGGAACGTGACGATTCTAATCATTTGTAGCAGCAAGGGTAAAAAAATATCACGATATGTGACAAAATTAATATAAAAGAGGCACACGTTGGAACGTAGTGAGAACTTATGTAATTACTAGTCGCTGCCCGCAACTTGGTTTGCATTGATTTTACACATACTCGTATAAAATGGAAATTTTCGTAGGAATTTCAAGAAATCCACTCTTAATGTTTCCCTAATGTACTCTCTATATTTAAACTTTCTAACTCGAATAGTCTTTGCGTTCTTTGTCAGTCAAGTCAGGTTTCCAACGGATCGGGCCCAATCAAGAGTAAATTGAACTCACGAGAGTAAATTGCATACTTGTATTTCCTCCAATAAATAAAGCAGAGAAAGAGCGAACAGAAAGAGTTGAAATGAACTCGGTTAGTTCTAGGGAGAGAAGTGAAGTAATTACAAAATACTTTATTCTTTGTTGGTCGAAATTTAAACCTGTTTTATTTAGAATGATTTCGATCCGCCTAAGCATTATTCACTTTTTTGGCGGTGGAAGGCGGGCTTTATACTTAGATTCAAATATTACTCGCAAAAACGGAGTTCCTTGATTATATAATATAAAGTGCGAGCTTGAATTCCGTCGTCTAATACATAATTGCTCTGGATAAACGATATTTAAAAAGATTTTTTAAATATTATTAAAGTAAAGATATTGTCTTTTAATAAAAGATCAATCTACGCCTATCTTATATATTAACAGGAAAAAATGAATATTTTTTTTTTCAAATTTGTCAAAATTGTATTATAAATTACTTACGGTTGTCGTAAATTCCTCCCAAGTACTAGAAGCGTGAAATTATTTAACAAAATAGTATAACTTTTAATTTCATTTAAAATTTAACACTGTAATTTACACATTTAAGGTAATAAAAACATTGAAAATTCAAAGTCAAGGCTCAAATCTTGCTATGTTCAATTTTTTATATAAAATTTCAGTATTTCATTCAGAGCTGACATTCAACACGCAATATCTCGAAGTCGGAAGGAAAGATTGAAATGTCTCAAAGGTTCTCTCTAGGTACCCTGCATATGAGGGATAAAGTGTAAATCTATATATGTTAGTTTTTTTTTCTCGAAGCTGTATCTATATAGGCAAGCTAAGACACTTGGTTCTTTCATTTATCAAGACATTACGTGCAGAATGGCGTAACTCAACGCCATGACTGTTTTTTGTATATATTATTCTTTTTAAAAATAAAAAAACTCCATACTTATAAAAATATTATTACAAATAAATCGATAAGCCCAAGGAATCCACCAAACAATCTCATATTACATATCAAAATCAATACACGCATATTTCATATTACACTTTTATCCGGCCCTATAGAGAAGGGCCTTGGATCGCGTTACGAAATTTCGATATTAGTTTCTGGTAAACAATTTCAACCAGTCAAAGGACGAAATGGGCAAACATGTGGAAAATTATACGAGCTTCGCCTATAAATATTATAGACAATGTAAGATACAGTATGTAATTAAAGTATCTTTGGAATAGATACAAAAGAAAATATGTGAATTATTTTATAAGTTGTTTTTAGTTTGTTTGTTGTAAAAAATAATAATATTATTTTTTTTTCTACTTATACAATCGATCTTAATAAATCTAATCATTTCAATACTAAAAAAATACTAGTTTTGTCTACAAAGAATCCAAACAATTTATGAAATTATTCACAATCACTTTATAGAATTACATTGAAATTATTAATAACATTTAAATTATTATATAGAAATGATGTAAATGCCTAAAAGTTACTTGAGTGTCAAATCCTTAATCAAAATACAGTGTTAAAGCAATACGAAGCATTATTTTTCTACTACGGTGGTAAATATGGCGTCTACAGCATAAAAATGTACAGACAGCAAAAAAACTTGGCATCATCGTCGTGGAGTTGGAACTTGTTTGACAGTAAGAGTGGGTTTGATTCCTACTCGAAAAAATGGTTGGATTAAAATTATTATATCCCATGTCGCCTAAGATAAGAAACAGCGTTAGATTCCGTCACTTAATTCATATGTCACGAAGTGAGCTAATAATTGAAAATGGAGTGTTAAGACACTATATTCTATCACCTACCCCCTATTACTGGAGTATTATTAATAGTTACTTATAGATAAACATTTTAGTTTATCTCTTTTTATTGTTTCTGAAAATAAATATTTCTTACATAAATAATGTTACTAATAATCATTTGATTGTTTTAATTAATAATTCTAAGGTAGCTGTAATATTTAACAGTCTATATCTTCTCTCTTTCTCTCTAATAAATTTTATAAATAATAAATAAACTAAATTTTCTTATATTGGTCTATTTTTTTTTAGAATAATGACACTTACTTGATCTTGGATTGTCGCATAAATTGTTGTATTTTTCTCGCCGCTTGATTTTGACGTCTTTGAGAATAGGTTCTCCTGTAAAATAGTTATTTAGATGAACAATACTTTAGTTACAAAGTTCAACTTTTCATACCATAATCATTAGAAAAATTAATGAACTTCAGTAATGAGGTAATAATTCAATTACATTAGATAGTAATGTACATTATGTTTATAACTTTAAATGCTTATATTTCACAAATAGCAGGACAGCGAGAGGAAACTTAGTACCAAGACACTCTGTTCCTCATGCATCAGTATTTTTTTAAGATATTGTAAGTTGATTGGTGAAACTCACCACCACATATATGTATAACCCCAAAACCGGTACTTAAATGACGTTGCTAAGCAACTCCAGAATAGTAAATGATTGACAAAAGATGAAAGATATTTTTCATAATCATAATTGATATAAAATTATAAATATCGAATGTGAGATATTTTTAACAACATGCTAATAATGTACTATGCAGTCGATTATGTCGAAAGCGTTAATTTTAGGAGCTTAGAGAAATTGAGATAAAGTTTTGTTTTATGTCTTATATGGACTATAGAGGATGGAATTTATATATTTTTGTAGAATAAAACTAAATGTATCATCAGTAATAATAATACAACAAAAAGAAAATAAAGTAATTAAATATTTCAACAGAAATATTTAATTAGTTTAGTCAATAGAAATATTTAATTTATAAATTTTATCAATTTGCCATTGCTAGGACACGCTTTTTACAAGTTAATGGCGTGGAATTAATAGGATAACTCCAATCTTACGTTGGCTTGATGCCACGATTATTACATAATATTACATATGTGTTTTATTTTATGTCACGATTATTACATATGTGTTTTATACATAAAATATGTAAAAAGCTTAATAGTAGCTTAATAGTTTTTATATGTAAAATATTGACAAAAAAAATAAAGACAAAAAAAATTGATATGCCATTTGAACGACTCGTGTAACTAGAAAGTCCTCGAGCTTTACACTTCGTTCCCTAATATCTGCCCTATTTTCGAAACTCTGAACTCAATGCTGCGCTTTGTCTCGTTCGGAGAACGGCAAAATGATAATAATTGATTCCCCCGAGTGGAAATCGAACCCACAAACAAAGACAAAGATATAAATAAAACATTTGAACTCACTTAATAGGTGTAGCGGTGAGTCGTCTCTCCCTGTGAGAGCGGTACCCGCGCTGTATGACGGTCGCCGCCGCGTGCATCTGCTTCAAATACGCGAACTGAAACAAATTATTTACTGCAAACACAATTTTGTTTTAGGGGCATTCAACAACAACAACAAAATAATTATTTATTTCCCGCACGAGGTTGGCTGGTAGAGAATGCTTTTTAGCGTTAAAGGCGGGCCCTTTTTTAATATGTATTTTTTTTATAAATGTGTGCAACAAAGAATAAATTAATTAATAAACTTGACTGATTCTTCAGGTTATAAGCTCCAGCTTCATTATTTTACGGGCATTTAATATTGAAAGACAGAGGGAACTTAGGCAAAAGACACTCCGTTTCGTTTCAAAATGTATTCCATTTAAATCAAAAATATATTTTCAGGTTTACGATGTATCCTGTATAAAGCTGGATGGGCAGAGATAACCTATCCGATGATTGCGTCACATTCGAGTCCGAGACATTACTTGCTGAGTGGCGGAACTCAACGCTATAATTTATCTACCGCTTTAATTTATTTATTACTACATTTACAGCGTCAAATACAATAAAAGTAAATGATTTCTCATATAATCTTATAAAGAAAAGGTAACAAAACGAAAACCAGACCTGTTTATAACGTCTGTAACAGTTCTGTATGGTGATGGCGGCGGCGGCGGCGCGGCGCTGCAGGATTCGGCCGCGGTACTGCCGGTACGCCTTCTGGATGGTAATCGCTGCGGAGTATAGCTCGCGCTGCTCACGATCTGTGATCAAAAATTTTAAAAAAATATATTCCAGGCCAAATCATATTCCTTGTCTTAAATAATCATATTACTTGTCTTAAATAATTTTATCAAGACTTTTGCATCAAAGTTTCCTATGCAGTACAAGCCTTTTCATGTAGTAGTTACTATATTATAACTTCCACTATATTTTTTGTCTGCATTGGATTGAAATCCATGGCAATAAATCAACACATAAACAGTGTATTCTACATAGCCAAAAAAGGATTATATAAGTAAAAAAATTCATACCATTTAAAGTGAGACTGGAGAAATGCGTAGTCGTATTCAAGAACTCCTGCAAAGTGGCTGACGATGTCGGCATCGCTGACCGGGGCGACGCTGGTGGAGGGGACAGCGCCGACCCGGGGGACACTGATCCGGATGAACATGGTGTGGAACCACCACAGTACCTAAATGTAGTTATTGACTCTTAAACTTAGTTATATTATACCTATCCTATTTATATTATAAATGTGAAAAATAACGATGGATTCTCCACTTCTTATAGCTCCACGCTGTATCCTGCACACAGCAGGGTACGTAGAAAGAACCTAGTGTTAAGACACTCCGTTCTCCACTTTTTGCCAAATTCTGGAGGTATTGCGCGTTGAGTGGGAGAATTCAACGCCGCGCTTTGCCTCGACACTAGAGCGAAAAAATGGAAATATAAATTTAAGTAAATATTTCATCTCCTCGAGTGGGGATCGAACCCACAACCGGTCGGTTTTACAGTCACACTATGTGCCCCTGTGCCACGATTGGCTTCACTTTTTACAATGTAAAGTATTTTTTTTATTTGTTTTTTATTAAAGCTGAAGCATTTCGCTGAAGTTCTCAAGTTGACCAAAATAAGTATAGAATCTTCAATTTTTTTTTCCCAACTCTGGTTAAACGAGATAATGATTTTCTTCGTTCAACGGGTAATGTCTCAAAAATGTACGGTATATGGACAATGTGGTCACTTATTACTATTATACTTAGTTTCTATAAAATATAAATTCAAATTGCTTTATTCGTACGAGAGATTAGGTAGTAAATATTATTAAAGCATTGTTGCTATTAATTTAGGTTAATTGTATTTACCTGTAAGTATTATCGCAGAACTCGAAGCTAAAATCACTACTGAACGTAGTGGTGTCGTCAAGTAATGGCACGATGAGCGAGTCCTCTCCCACGCCGCTGTCCAAGTCGCAGCCGCTCAGAAGCGATGAACTCTCGTTCTGTTTATAAAGAGGATTGAATTAAAATATGAAATTAATAATTATTAATTAAACTCGTTAACATCGCTATTTGTGTGTACATGAACCCATGGTGGGTTCATTCATGGTGGGTTATAGCAATTTTGTTTAATTTTTACCTCAATCTTTATAATTGTATTAAAATTGTCAGACTTGAATTTAGAAAAATTTAGTGCATTAAATCGTTGTTCTTTGTTTTTTGATGGTATTTGTTTCGTAATATTTTTTATATCCCATAAAGATACCCTTATTACTATGGAAGGATTAATATTTAGTTTTATTTTTTACTAACCAACTAGAATATCTACTAACTAATTGCATTTTAAATTTTTCTTCTTAACGTAACATGTAAATTTACAACTGTAATTTTAATAATATACAGCTATAACAGACGCACATTAAGTTTGAAGCGCAATTAGGCAAACAACAGTTTCAGTAATTTCAAATATATGTATATGTTATTAAATACAATAATTACCTTTATTCTATCTGGCATAGCAGCTATGATTTGTTCGGCCAGCGTGAACACCCGGTCATCCTGCTCCCCTGAAATCAATCGGTATAGTGGAATCTCGAAAGCTACAATTTCCTAGACAACAGTTCAGTCATACCTTCCCGTTTAACCCCATTCTCCCCAATTAATACTGTTTGTCTGATCTAGCAGAGATTTTCTACGGAACATCAGTTAGTTTAATCATAATATTATAAAAAAGACATCGACAAAAAACCAATAAATGAACAACAATTTTTACAGGGTGCCTTATTACGAAACCTTGGTGAAAGCATACTTACCAATAATTTATAGCGTATGTATAATTAACTACACATAAAAAGCCATTACATAAATATCGATTCATGCAAGCGATTGAGCGTCATGCAGTGTATCATTGTTTTTGGTGATATAGAAATTTAGTTTACATATTTCTTCTGTATAAGGCGTTGAGTGTACGTTTGTATTGAAGATAGGAAACCACTTAAAACTGTTGTGTCTGAAAGTACAGTGATTGTGGATAGACCAATACGAACCATTGAAAGCGACATCGATGGACAACATCGAGAAGTTACACCGAATGATTCGTTAAGTTTATTGTTTTTAATATAATAAATAGCTATTTTTTTCGATTTAATGATAATAATAATCGTAAACCAGACATATAATATATAGAAATGAAAATATTTTAATAATGTATGAAATAAAATAATCATTCGGTTCAACTTGTACAGGTAGCTACAACACCGGGGCATCTCCGCTCGACAGGGTAGATATAGAAGAATCTACAAGTGGTCTACCGATAGCGATGACGGAGCTACACTGCGACAGAAAGACAGTCGACGTTGGAAGAGAGGCCGGAGCGGCCATGCAGCTACAACATTTACAACATCGATACAACTCGAGCGGAGGTTTGGCGATTTGAAATGGTATAGAACAGTTCCACTGATCTCACATTAACAGCCAATCTCTTTAACACCTAATAAACACTATATACTAGCCGTAAAGCCAATTGTTTCTTTATCAACCGTGTATATGATAATTTTACATATTTTTTTATCTATAGCAGTATTATTATAATCAACAGATTGGATAACATCATTCACATAACAATTATCAAATATAAAACCTAAATAACCATTCAATTTACATCTCAGATCATTTTGAAAAATATCATCACCAGTGATTGGGTAATTTAGGCAGGTAGTCTATACCGTTTCGTTCGCAACTGACCTGCAGCGTGGTGCGGGCGCGCGACGGCGGCGGGCGGCGAGCGGCGCGCCGTCTCGCCTGACGGACGGACGGACAAGTCAGCTCTGACAACGATCGACACGCGAACGCGCGCGCGATAAATATATCACACCGATATACACCCACTACTTTACTTTGGCTTTAAACCTATACGTTTAAACTTCTTAAAACACGGAATTTGATGGTATTGATTCCTGTGTAACATTATGTTATGCATTTTTTATTTTATTTCGTTTGTTTAAAGATATTTCATCAAATATATTGAAGATTTCATATTAAATATTTTATAATACATTTATTTGCAGATATTTAAAGTCTTCTGTAAATGTAACGTTAATCCAACTTAGGACTAACAAATTTGTTAATAAGAAGGAGAAAGTTGTCCTCCTAAAATAATAATACTATTGATAATTTCAAAAGTTATCTTTTGGCTTACTTTGACCAATCTAAGATATATTTCATTTTCTTCTATCACACAGATAGATACTAAAATATCTAATCATATTATCAATAATAATAATAATAATTTGGTCTAAAAATAAAATAAATATAGAACAGTTAAACAAAATTAATATGAACGCGATTGGTACTAAAGTTGAGATCGAAGTCGATCTTTAAAAATTAGGCGCCGTGCCGATGAAAATAAATAATCGTTTGCAAATGAAAATTTAACTGACTATGGATATGAATGTAAGAAAGGCTTAAACTTACAGAGAGCTAGATCCATACGTCGGCCAAGTTTCATATCGCCGAGGCTGTCTTCAGAATTGTCTGAGTCCAGAGGAAGCGACATACTCCTTTCCCATCTGAAAAGGTATATAAATAATGTTATAAAACTGAGGAGTTTGATTAGTAAACGCGCCTATTTTCAGAACTACTGACTCCATTTGAAGAATTATTTTTGTATGGATTATGGAACTTTAGCTGACTACAAACGCGATGGTTTTGGATTTGATCCTCAATCGAGGAAAAAAAAACAGCTTCACGATGTGTCCTGCAAACAGCAGGGTAGGTAGAGGGAATCTAGTGTTAAGACACTCCGTTCCCCACTTTGTGCCGAATTCTGGAGGCATTGCGTGTTGAGTGGAAGAACTCAACGCCGCGCTTTGCCTCGAGACCAGAGCGAAGAAATGGAAATATAAATTTAAGTAAATATTTCATCTCCTCGAGTGGGGATCGAACCCACAACCAGTCAGTTTTACAGTCATACCCTGAGCCCCTGCGGCACGACTGGCCTCAATAACTTAATAATTTTTATTTCCCTGTTCTAGTAAAANTCCCCACTCGAGGAGATGAAATATTTACTTAAATTTATATTTCCCATTTCTTCGCTCTGGTGTCGAGGTTAAGCGCGGCGTTGAGTTCTGCCACTCAACACGCAATGCCTCCAGTATTTGGCAGAAAGTGGGCAACGGAGTGTCTTAACACTAGGATCCCTCTGCCTACCCTGCTGTGTGCGGGATACAGCGTGAAGCTAATTTTTTTTTTATATTTTCATCAACGGCAGTATTGAGTTCCGCCACTCAACACGCAATGTGTGCAATCAAAGTGGGAAACAAAATTGTCTGTAGCTTGTCTCTGTATGTGAATAATATTTTTAAAAATTGTACAAAAATATAACAGGGAAATGAGCTGCGCTGTTAAGTTTAGATAGTAAACAAAATTGATATTGCACTTAAGTATGTTGTCTATATTATTTTAAGTATAATTTATGTATAAGTACTGTTTGTTTAATCTAAGAAAAAAATGTTATGTAATAGTCTCCATTGTTTTTTAACATCCTTCTATTAGGTTGAGTTGTAACAAACTAACTACCTAAGAATCCTTTGAACCACTTGTAATAATTGTATCGTCATGAAACTTGGCAGTAATATGTAGCTTAGGTGACAATACAATATAATGGTATCTACAAGATAGTGTAATGATGATTGATGGATGGAGCCAGGATCTTGGAGCTCTTCAGAGATTACTAGTAAACCAATCGATATTACGTTCATATAATTTATAGCTTCGAGCACATTCTATAGCACTTGTAGCACTTTTTTAAGGTTTAGGTAGGTAGCAATTAAAACCTCACCTATGAGGTCGTCTAAACACAGCGTCGCCGGCGGGCGGGTGTATGCGGTCGAGCGCGGCGGCGAGGCGGGCGTGCCCCGCGCGCCGCGCCGCCGCCGCCGCCGCGCGCGCGCCCGCCTCCAGTCGCGTGCCCGCGCTCCAGCGCGCCAGCACCAGCGCCGTGTCCGTGTGGCCCAGCGCGCTCGCTACCATCTGGGGAGATTTGCAAATTATTATTAAAGAGGAGATAGTATGTGAGACTTCATTTACTAATAATACTATTACTTAAGATTGTGTCATGACGCAGGAACACAAAGGTGTGATTGTAACGTAACGGTTGTGAGTTCAATTAAAAATTAATTAATAGTAAATTTATTTTTTCCCTCTAGGACCAAGTCAAAAACCCGGTGTTGGGTTTCACTCAACAAGCAAAGCCTCGAAATTTTGGCGGAAAATGGGGAACGGATTGTCTTAACATCAGGTTTCCTCTGCCTAGTCTACTATTCGCGGGATACGTGAAGCTGATTTTACCTTTTTTTTATTTAAGATTGTTGAGAAATACTGAAGAAATAAAAAAAACTTATTTGGAAAATATTTGTTTTTTTTTAAAGGAAAATCTCATATTATTTATGATCTAACTTAAAATTAATATTACTCAAACCTACCAAAGGCGTGCAATTATCACAATCCCTCGCTCCCAAGTTGACTTCCTTATCTAACGCCAAGTTGTTATCGTCTTGCCTCCAACGTAACAAAGTAGTGGTTAGCTTCGTATAACCTAAAGCAGCAGCCAAATGAAGTATAGACGAACTATCTTCACCAGGTTCAGTTGTGAAACCCTCAGATTTACCGAAGGAACGGTTGCTCAAAGTTTGACAGAATGTCACCAGTCGGTCTTCAAATTTGGGACTCGAGTACAGCTGAACGTCCTCTAACTGAAATTGAAACATATGCAAATGAGAAAATATTTGTAATTTTTTTGTTCTATTTAAGTATTATATAATTTATTTTATATTTATAATTTTATTATAATACTAAATCTTTTTCATCGCTTATTTATTGAGGTAGTCCGTTTTAAATTATCTTATAATAACTAATTTTTGAAAGAATTTTGTAATTTCAACTTACCTGGTTATTTTCATCCATAGGCTCTGTTTTCAACTGCAAACGACCGTGCAATCTCTGCAAGCGTTGTAACAGCGAAAAGCGTCTAAAATCCAGCGACGGTAGAGGTGCTGACGCGGGCGACGAGGGCGCGAGTACAGGCCCGGCTTTATATTCGAATACTACAGTATCTGATACCACTCGCCCAGCGCGAGCCACTTGCATAGCGGCTAAGCCTGCTTCATGAGCTGAAATATGCAAAAATTATATCTTGATAAATTAAATTTGTTAAAAATCATATCTTTATTACTATTATGAAGCTGAGAAATTGGTTTGAAATTTATCCTATTGTTTTAAACCAAAAAATAGTTTTTGTAGTTTATGTTGGATTGAATAGATTTATCGGAAAAGGTAACATGATGTTAATTGTTCCGATGTAACCCTTTATATTTATGGCCAGAATTACTTTAGGCATTTGTAACATGTCACGCGTGAAGCAGATCTATAATTTGGCTACATTTGTGTAGCCGCAGGAAGAAGGTAGCAAACTATAAAAATACGTAAACCTTTCATTATATTCTAAATTATAGTGATAATGCTTTATATTCAAGTATACTAAGAATTTTACAAGAGTGGCATAGTAACTAAGTGATTAATCAATCTGTTCTCTCTGGCACTTTTTTGTACTATCTACTATATCTAAAATAATTGAAAAACTGCACCTGGACAATAACACCTAAGTAGACCATTCTGCACCAATATCGATGGTACCGGGAAGTTATCGAACAGTATCGTATATTGATCAGATGTATCAGTCCAAGGTCCTGCTACCAGAACTTTAACGCCACCCTCAGGATACGCCCATTCTGGAGAGTAATCTGTAATGCTTAGAGTCCCTTCACCAGGACTATCTGTTTGCATTTTATCACTATTTTCTTCTGGTGAATTTCCGCAAAGGGTCTGAAAGAAAATCTTCTCAGGTATTACACAAGCACAATGTCTTTTGAATTGAACAATTCGTACAAGATAACATATGTCTATTAAATATACAGAACAAAATAATATATAATAATAAATAATATCATAACATAAATAATATTTTTAAATAAACTTTTGCTTATTTTAAATATTTAAATAATAAATTTAAGTAATTTTTAATTACCAAACTTCTAAAAAAGAGGTTTTCAGTTTTACATGTATGCTTGATCTAGAACGTACATATTTGAGTACCAAATTTGGTCATTGTATTTTATGTTTAAATGTTTGTACAAAAATTTTACTGCAACCAAAAATCATATCGGGATAGTATTTTTTTATTTAAAATTGGTATATTCCAACTTAGGAAACAGTTAAAGTTTATTTTTTAAATTATATTTAGGCAAAGAAATTAACTTACCACTGGATTTGTTGATATTGTACTAGGATCTAGTACTTCTAGCTCAGGAAAATCACCGAGCATATCGAAAGCATCAAGATTAACGAATACATTATCATCCACGACATGCGTAGGCGACGCTACTGCTTCACAGCTCTCAATAAAATCCATTGTATCTATTCCAGATACCATTACATTTGCCGTCTCTGAGGACCTCACTACACTTCTGTCTAATTCACATGTCGGCATATTTGCTGATAACGTTTTTTGTATATCTTCATGAGATAACTCTAATGTTTCATCAAAAAATCCACTAGAAGTTTCCAAGTGGGCATCTGTACCTAACAAAACTAATGTATCATCACAATTGTCTGTATGTACTTTACTTTCTAAACGTTCAACTAAATCCGGATAACGAGATGGCGTGGCCGGCGCACTCGCAATAACATGGTTCCGACTTCTCGGCTCTATTTTAATTTTTCTATCAAACGTTTCAATTTCTACTTTCTCTTCTATACGAGTTTCTACTTCAAACGTTGCTTCTGTTGTATTCAAGCAAGTATTTTGCTGACTATCTGGTATTTCTCTTTTCAGAACAAACGTTGGCTTGTATTGTTGTCGATATCTGTCTCTGGGTTCTTCGCATACGAAAGAAGTAACCGACAATGGCGATACTAGCGAAGAATGTTGTTGCGCACTGTTACTTGTACCGTTCAATATCAGAAGGCCCCCACCTCCTTGGATCTGACCAAGCGAGAGCAAAAGTGGTGATGATTGTGTAGATGGTCTGTGATCACGAGTATATTGCCGTGGTGGTTGAGCCATAGGTCGTGGTGAAGGTCCTGTTGTAGACGAGACATGATGGTCTGACGGAGGTGGCTTAGTACTTTGGATACGACGCAATGGATGAGCGCAAGTCCTAGAGTCCTGACAAGTAGAATCAGGGCAACCGCACTCAAGCTGTCGAGCTAAGGCAGCTGCTCTTGCCGCTCGTTGTTTCTCCATAAGTTGACCAACAATAGCCTCCACTGTCTCCGTTGTCTGAAACATTTTTCCCTAAATTTCAATTGTTTGAATGTACTTCACATTGAATATTCATATAAATAGGCCATAGTTATAAAAATACCTACCGATATCTCCAAATCGCTATTAAGGTCTGGCTCATCTTCGCTGAAAACTGAATAAATACATTCCATAAATATTTTAGCGTCATAAGTAAAAGCAGATTACTACGAAACAAGGACAAAATTAATTTTAAATACTTTTAACGCCGATAAAATAATTAACATCAAAGTGAAGAGAATTCATAGCGGTAATGATCTACATTAATTAGGATCAGTATTAATAGAGAGTAATTATTTTATCGCCCTGAATGAAGAGGGCTTCATAAATATTCAATGGTAGGGGCGAACTTTGCTTGTTGCGTTTTAATTTTCTGTACTTAACATTTATGAACGGCACCAGACAACTATTTGATTAAACTTGCGCCGTGGCAAGACTAGTTAAATTCGTTTGGATAATTTTCTATGGAAATCCATTTAAAGTTTTAACTGGTTATTTAAGTGCAATAATAAGTAATGTTTTAATATTCAACTCGCACTTGGAATTGTAATGACTTCCTCAAAATACTGTTTCACGCCTTTCAATTTTCTGTTAAACAGAATAGACAGAGGAATTCTAGTATTCAAATATTCTGTTCTTCACTTCCTGCCCAATTTTCGAGATATCGGTACTCAAAATCGAGCTTTGTCTACCAGAGTGGGGAAATAAAAATAATTTGAATATCATTTCCCTAATCGAAATTCGATTCCTCGACCTTTGCGTTTATAGTAGATGCTGCATCTGCTTGTTGTAATTTCTATAAACTGTTTTTCTTTTTATAAAAATATAATTCAACGGAATTCATACACATTGGTTTCAGCTGACTGACGAGCTCATCCTTAGTCCATTCCTTCTTGTCAGCCCACAGTGCTAGGCTCGGGGCTACGGTAGCTAATTTGTTGTCATCCGGGTACGGCACGTTCAAATAGTGGACCAAAACAATGTCGGGATTCTGGAAATAAAATTTTATTGAAATTAGTTAAGAACTTATTATTATACTAAGTAAATGTTTTTTTTATTGTAACATCACTAAGCTAAATGTTGAACCTACATGTAGGTCTTTCTTTATACTTTATACTTTTATGACTTTCCTCTTATTGTTATTATTAATAGATGCTGCCGCTGCTGAGACCATCATGGCGACGTGGCTGAAGCCTGTACAGTAGACGCGACGGTTGTGAATTCGATGTCCCCTTGAGAAGATTAATTATTTAATATTTTTAATTTCTAGCTAATAAAATAAAGCGCGGCATTAAGATCCACTTAACACGCAATGCCCCCAAAAATCAGCAGATAGTGCGCTTGAAATAAAAAAAATAAAAAAACAGATATTTTGAAATTACCAAACGATGAACTATTTATTAATCTTAGTTCTCATGGAATATAATACAATTGAGGTTCTCACTATTACATTTGTTGAAGAAAATATGAAGTTTACCACGTATACACTCAAATATAAAATGTTGATTGAACTTTGGCGAAAGGTGACAAAAAAATGCAGTTAATGCGTAGACACAAAACGTTTATTTTATATTAAGCAGAAAACAACACCTAATAAATTTTGCGGCAAACAACAAAAAAACAGCAATTCTCTTTAAAAATGAGAACATAAACACTGTGAACTGTAAATCACACGAGATTAAAAATCAAAGAAAAAACATATAAAACAAAATAAAATGTGAAAAACAAAATAAAACAACGGCGTAAGTTTAGTGATGTGAAGAGATTTAGTGGCGCCCATTCATTAAAGCATCTCATTTCGAGACGCTTCGCGCTCATAAAGCAAGGGGTTGGGAACGGGGGAACTAGGAATCCTAGATAATAAACATCCCCTAAATCGACTCTCACGCAGTTAAATGTAAAAATATGTAATATACAATATTTTAATTTTCAACGCGAGGAGCGAATGTAAAACGGAGTGCGCCGTAATAACTATCCATTTGTCTTCAAAATGGCGGCAATAAACATGGCGGAATTATTTATGTAATGGCCGCTGGACAGGGCTGCCACTCGCCACGTGTGCTTTATTGTAGATGTGGTTTTTCATTAAGTGCCTGATAAAATGATAATCTGTTGGAAGTAATGATGCTGTGAGAATCTTTCGTTAGCAAAAATATTTAAGCATATATTGGCTACACCATATATGGAAGCCCACTAAGATATGATTTTTCACTTTTTGATTTCTCACAATTCACTTTCACAAATAAATTCGTAATGACTTAATTGTCATTTAGACATACCTCAAATATTAGGCTTTTATAAATTTTCTACCTTTTTAGCCTTTACTAAAACTATTTTAGTTAATATAAGATAAAACTGACATCACAGTTAAATTTGTCGCTTAATTTAAATTAACTTAATTCGAAAAAAAGACAGCTCAGATCCTTAATCAAGTTACTAAATTATATATTCTACGAGAACCAACAAACTAAAAATCAAAGATAAATAAACTTTACTAAAAATTCATCCGAATGTACCAAACTAAAACGTACAAAGCTAATATCTTTTCAATAACAGTAATCACTATTTGTACAGTATGACCTAGTTTGACTTTGGGCAGATTTCCCTATGGAGTGCATAATATATTTTTATATATTTGAATATTCGTTTCATATCATTTGATAGTATTTATTGTAAGCGTTATTACTAAAAAATATTGTTTACTCTTCTGTTCTGTTATCTGATTATGGCGCCTATACGGTAAAAAGGAGTAACACAATAGGAGAATGCACGTTAAAAAGAGATCCAGTTGAAAGACTGCCTTTATTTATAAAATAGAACATAAGATTAACAATATATCTTATATAATATAAAAGTAGGTTAATAAGTTATAATATTATTAATAGTATTTTCATTTTTTTTTTAACTTAACAACCTGTTAATTTATTTAGTAAGTTATAACAGTAGTTATGTGTAGCTCCCTATTATTTTATATCTAAAGCTACGCTACAGCGTAGTTAAAATTATACTAAGATTAATGAAGGTTTAACAAGAATATTATATTAGAAAAATAAATTTATCATTTTCTTTTCTTTCTGTAAATCTCAATTGCATTTTTATTCATTTCATTAAAAGACAGAGTGAATGGCGAAACTTAACGCTGCACAATTTCCAATGTGGGTAGTTAACGAAATGTAGGGGAGCACTAAGAAAGAAGTTCGAAATTAAAAAACGGTTAATTAATTTTACGTCTTAAAGTCCACGTAAACACAGTTGCGGATGGTGGCGGCTTTTAATAATAATCATATGACCAACCATTTCTTATCCACTGTCAACTACACAAAAATATCGATGCATACATATATACATTTTTTGGAAAGTTTTACGAGTTGAAAGTCGAAAAAAAGTTAATCAAAGTTGCTACATAGAAAATATTCTTGTGGATATCTGAATGTTGCGTATATTTCTTATTATGTAAGTGTATAGTGAAGGTGTATGTATATAAGTAAAAAGTGAATTTACGTCATTGTTGCACCAAATTACTGATAGTGTAGTAATTAATAGCATAACGTATTTACAAAATAGTTTGTATTTGAAGGAATGACAAATGTATGAAGTGTTTCATTAGTGTCACTTAATCTTTTCTCCACGGCCAGCCTGGTGGAGCTCAACGCCGCACTTTAATTTATACCGAATCGAGTTCGGCCCCATCGAATTTATATTTGTCGTTGCCCACCGCTATGGGTTGTGATTTGATTCATTATCAGTATTTATATTTATTATAACTATAATAATATATTCAAAAATCAAATCAAGTCAGCTTCACGCTATATCCCGTACCCCCGTTCCCGTATTGCAAGGTAGGCAGAAAGAACCTAGTATTAAGATCGTTCCCCACTTTCCGCCGAATTCTGAAGGCATTGGGTGTTGAGTGGCGGAACTCAACGCTGAATTTTTGCCTTGGAGCCAGAGCAAAGACTTGTGCCCCTACGCCACGACTGGCCTCTATAATATATACTATATAATGTCGGACGAACCAACAAATCAGACACAAAATCCAGCTTTTACAATAAATTTATTTACACTTGTTATATACACATATACTCTCGTAGTCACAATATTTAAATATGAATTGTAATGACAAGTTGTCTTGACAATATCTTAGAACGTAATGAACATGAGTGCCGTGTCGTTTGTGCTTATATTGGAAATCCACCGGAAAAGACGCAGCACACTACCGCCACTTAATACAATCGATAATGGAAACAATATCAAATGACGTACTCTTAATTACAGTGACACCTATTACTACACTATAATAACTTATACTAACAATAATAATATAAAATAACGCTAATATTAGCTAATAACATCACTATTTCAGATTAGCCACTAGCAACCCTAGTCTCTAAATCTCCAGAATTTTTATTGTCAAAGTCTAGCCAGCCGTTGAGTTAGATCGGATAGTTGGTTAGATTTATGATTAAAAGCAAACAGTCACTTTATAGCTGTAGCCCACAATATTCGTCTTGGGAGCTAAAGTAAGTTGAATCGTAGGTATGTATGTACATACATCAATATTGACTGAAACGAAACTAAATATACATAAATAAATCAGCTTCATGCTGTATCCCGCACACAGCAGGGTAGGCAGAGGGAACCTAGTGTTAAGACACTCCGTTCCCCCCTTTCTGCCGAATTCTGGAGGCATTGCGTATTGAGTGGCAGAACTCAACGCCGCGATACCGTAACGTAACGATATTTTTATAAACATTTTTAGAGGTTATTGATAGTGTAATTAAATTGGACAAAAGACTTTTTTCATTTACTTCGATGCTATACATTGGGGTCTAGTAGAGAAGGTAAGTGTTAGTACATTGTAGAGAGGGCCCCTAAAGCCACCAGTAACTGCAAAGCCAAGTTATATTAAAAACAGTAGACTGAAGCTTAAAAAAACCAACACAATCCTACTTTTGTTTAAAAAAGTATAGACAGTTTCAGCTTCAGGCTTCACGCTGTATCCGCTCACAGCAGGGTAGGTAGAGGGAACCTAGTGTTAAGACACACCATTCCCCATTTTCTGCCGAATTCTGGAGGCATTGCGTTTTGAATGGCAGAACTCGAACTCTTTGCCTCGACACCAGTGCGAAGAAATTGAAATATAAATTTAAGTAAATATTTCATCTCCTCAAGTGGGGATCGAACCCACAACCAGTCGGTCTTACAGTCGCACTTTGTGCCCCTAGACAGTTATTTATTTAATTAATCGTTTTAATCCTGGAAACTTGCGGGTTTCACTTTCTTCACCAACAAAGTGACGATATATTTTATAATATAGTAAAAAGTAGCTTGTCACTTCGTTCCCCATTCAATACAAAGACAAATTAAAAACACTCCCTTAATGGGAAATAAACCCACAATCATAGCCTTCTGCCAATGACTAAGCTTAAAGGTCAGTAATTTTCAAAGACATCCTCGTAATATATTACTACATCCATGTAGGGTACTCGTATATTTTAGAGTAAGCCGACAATATTCGCTGTACAATAAATTCCTAGTAGAACCAGAAACTGTTGGTATTCAAATATCACTATGACATACAGCGAGAATAATCAAAATGTTGTTTTGTTTAAAGATTTTTGAATGAAAATAGATTTTTCTTTTATTAAAATGTTACTATAAAAAATTATCTATACTTCACGCTAATCTCAGGAACTATTAACTTGAATTATTTTTTCTACGTTGGACAGTCAGTTCGTAACAGAAGGCTATATATTTTTATATAATATCATGTTATTCGTTTCAATGTAATTCACTGTACTAGCTCAGCCTAATTACTTGGTGTACTTACAAAGAACCTCGTGCCATACTCGATTCTTAGTAATTTCGATATGACCACATGTTCACTGAGGGCACTCAACCCGTTACTTTATCTTTGCAGTGGCCCGGTGGCACAAGGGTATGACTGTAAACGCGAAAGCTCTGGATTCGATTCCCAATTGGTGCAAAAAGAATATTTAATATATTCACTTCCTTTCTCTGATAATGAGTTCCCTGTAGAAGTGTGTAAACACTGCCTACTCTGCTATGTGCAGGAAACAGCGTGAAGCTGAAAAAAAAATACTGATTCCTCCGAACTTGAGTCGAACCCACGACCATCACGCTTACATACAAACTCTCTACTCTTAATATTAGAATATACTTTAATATATTCAATCATGTAATAGAGAGAGATAGTTTCATACATATGTATATATGTCACCAGCACAACACCTGTTACACGGTACACTGGGGGGCATCGATGCAATCACAAATTCAATTACGTATCGATATTTTGGTGTGAAATCTAACTCAGGTGGCTATTTCAAATATAATTTTAGTCGGTCAGTCGGTTGGCAGGTGAAAATGTTTTATTATTATAGGATAGAAACATTTATTTATAACGTTGCCTTATCTAAAGCAGCCAGTTTTTAGCTTATAATTCATAACGCGATAGTTGTGGGTTCGATTTCCACTCGAATAAATTAATATAAAAAAAAGTTATTGCACGCCCGCTCTCTAGTAAGGCAAGGCGGGGCGAGGAGCTTCACTTTTAAAAATGCAATATTTTGAAATGTATAAAAAGTGAATGGATTGATGTGGGCTAACGTGCGCTTGTTACATATTAAGTAGTTTCACAATCTTTCCGCATTTTCCGCAAAAAATCATTTTACTTTCAGAGCAATTTTTTCGAGACGTTACGTGTCTAATGGCGGAACTTAACACCACATATTACATAATATATTACTGTTTTGAATCAACATGACATTAAAAACCACAATCTAAAATCAAAATCAGCTTCACTGTATCCCGCACACAGCAGGATAGGCAGAGGCAACCTTATGTTAAGACAATCCGTTCCCCACTTTCTTTCCGAATTTTGGAGGCATCGCATATTGAGTGACGGAACTCAACGCCTCGCTTTGCCTCGACACCAGAGCGAACGAAATGGAAATATAAATAAGTCGACTTACTTCAGGAAGTAAATATTTTATTTCCTCGAGTGGGGATCGAACCCACAACCAGTCGCGTTTACAGTCACACTTTGTGTCTGCGCCACGACTAGCCTCTAATACAATTCAACTAACACCAGAAATTATTATATTAAAAATAAAACTTATTATATCACTCAATGCCGGTCGTGGCGCAGCGGCACGAGGTGTGACTGCAAAATCGACTGGTTGTGGGTTCGATCCCCACTCGAGGAGATGAAATATTTACTTAAATTTATATTTCCATTTCTTCGCTCTGGTGTCGAGGTTAAGCGCGGCGTTGAGTTCTGCCCCTCAACACGCAATGCCTCCAGAATTCGGCAGAAAGTGGGGAACGGAGTGTCTTAACACTAGGTTCCCTCTGCCTACCCTGCTGTGTGCGGGATACAGCGTGAAGCAAAAAAAAAAAATATCACTCAATCACGTCTCCCCAACGGCGGAGACCTCTAATTCAATAAGTACCAATACCTATTCCATCCAATCTGTGATATATTTTCATTTCGAACGTTGAAATATTAATGAAATTTCTCAATGCAAACTTAACAGACGTTTTTAACGTATATTCGGGCATGGAGTTTGACTGGTTTTGAAAGAATACGTTTGGTAAGCTCGATAGTTTTGAGCTTCTAGAATTGATTGCTTTCTCTAAGGCTGCCAGTTTAAGCTTTTGATATTAGGTCATCTATTCGTCTTCGCGTAAACCTTGGCGAAGCGAACAGTGGAGTGATAAATTTCTCTTTATTGGCAGTTTTTGGATTTTACACTGTACCTACTTTGTTTTTTTTATTTTATTATATAAAATAATGGAGGAAAGTAACCTCTTAGTACTTCCATACTCTTAGACGTGGCTCTGAGTTCCACCAGTTATACAAGAGTAATTAGATAAAAGATTATGTCCTCAATTAAACATATCTTCCTAAATTAAAAATAGAATAATATTAAAATATCATATATTTAAACATTTCTAATTATTTTTTTTCTATACCTACCTAAAGAATCTGTAGAGAGCATAGTGTTATATCACTCAGCTCTACTATTGGAAGACTACTTTACCTTTTTGTTATTTAGTGGTATCACGCTACTAGAAACTACTAAAACAGAATCATTTTATACGTGTTTATCGATACGTTATTTTGTTAGAGCAATTATGGCGATCGATGGTTAGGCCGAGGTGTGAAGTGGAAAAAACCAAATAACGATGTAGCTTTTGATTTATGACTTGGGACGGATAAAGAAGAAAATTATAGTAATAGTAATTTATCAAACTTATCCTATGCCACCTATATATAAATATGTATAGGTAGGTAAAAAAATAAATAAATCAGCTTCGCGCTGTATCCCGCACACTGCAGGTTAGGCAGAGAGAACTTAGTGTTAAGACACTCCGTTCACTACTTTCTATTGAATTCTGGAGGTATTGCGTGTTGAGTGGCAGAACTCAACGCCGCGCTTGTCGTCGACACCAGAGCGAAGACACACTTTGTGACCCTGCGCCATGACTGGCCTCTTTATTCTCTGCTTTCTGCCCAAATTCGAGACTGTTTGCTGCGTGACGGAACTCAACGCCGCACTATGTCAATCAGAGTGGGAAATTATATTCTCGTAGTAGGTATGTGAATAACAAAAAAGTACATTACCTGCAACAGCCAGTAGCATCTTCGGTGAAAAGTAGGCAGGATGGCTGAGTGGACGTAGCACCCGTAGATGCACTGTAATAAAAATAGATAATTTGAAACTTTTTTTTATTTTTTATAAAAAACGGTATTTTTAAATAGTTTTTAAGGTTCCGCACCTGAAAAAGAAAAAAACGTAGCCCTTATAGGGTGGATTATATGATAACATTGCTGTCCGTCTTTCCGTCTATCAAGATAATTTATCTCGAGATCGCTTGGAGGTATCATAGCTGAAATTCATACCAAATATTCAGGTCTCCGGTCCCTTCAAGCACAAAAACTTCAAGCTAAGTCAACGCAATAAAGAGATACGAGTGTTTATACATCGGATTTTCTGCATTATGTATGAAATTCGTCGCGCAATTAAATCCTTAGGGTATTTCCCGTAGACCTGCAATTTTGAATTTTGCCAAGAAGTGAGAACTTATAGTATAAATAAAGGAAGAAATCCGTAAAATAGAAGCCTATATTTATATTAATATAATAATAAAAAGTATTACAAATTTAGAATTGTAATTAATTTTATATAAAATAAGTACATACGCCCGCAAACTCAAGTTTGCAAGCTTATAAAATTTGTATTTCCCGTTGATGACCTACAGTCCTGAAAATGGTACAAATCCGTCGGTGGGCCAGTCCAATTCGTAATTGGACTCTATTAATAAAATATGATATCAGTTTCTGAGAATTTAAGCAAAATGCTATCTATGGAGGCTAAGACGAAATCCAAATATCATACACACAACATCACACTCCTTTTTTTAAACACGGTTAATTAATAAATTCTATTTTTATCAGCTTCACGCTGTATCCTGCACACAACAGGGTAGGCAGAACTCAACGCCGCGCTTTGTCTCGACACCAGAGCGAAGAAATGGAAATATAAATTTAAGTCAATATTTTATCTCCTCGAGTGAGGATCGAACCCACAACCACTCGATTTTACAGTCACACTTTGTGCCGCTGCGCCACGACTGGCCTCAAATTAATAAAAAAATAATAAATTCGCTTACTAAAAACGATGATTTCCAAATTATTAATAATATTTTAAAAGGTAAAAAACGATCCCTCACACCGTTCGCAACGATTGTAAGCCATTAAATCATCCGAGTTGTTATCGCTTTAGGCCAATGGAAAAAAATACTATTTTATTTACTTTACTTTCATATTTTCTGCGTGACGAATGTTTTGGCTATTTTGGTAAAGCTTTTTTCTATGAAAGTGAAAAATTTTTATTCGTATATTATTGTAAATGTATAGGTATTTTTTACGTTTTCCAATAGCATTGGGGTTAAATATTCTGGTTTTTTTTTTTTTGAATTCAAAGGTTACATGGGTGAATAGCTTAATATGTGGCTACGTGAGGTCGTGAGGTAGCGGTGAAGTGTCTGGCTGTAAACGCGACGGTTGTGGGTTCGATTCCCATTAGGGGTAATGGATTATTTTAATTTGTTTCTCTGATCACAAGATAAAGTGCGGCGTTGAGTTCTGACAGCCTTAATGCCTACTCGACTAAATTAAAGATTGTATGTCCATGTCTCGAAAATTGAACTGTGAAATTGAAATGGAGTGTCTTAGCACTCCCTCTTATATTCTGTCGTATGCGGAATACAGTGTGAAGCTAAAAAATGTTCAATTTAAATTCTGCTAAAAGTATAAACCAGTGCCTTGAGTATAACTTAAGCATAACTTAAAAGTGTAAAACCATAAATTATCACCAATAATTTTTATACAAAAATAAATATTAGAATTAAAAATAGGGACTATTTTTCAACTAATAAATTAAACTGACTTTTTAGCTGAAAATCCATCAGTTTATTTCCAAATGATTTATATAGGCTCAGTGCTTTGCCGTCCAAATATATTATTCACGTACTTTACCGCTACGTGGTGACTTTGACCACAAAATACGTACTATTATTATAATACTTTCAAATTCTGGTAACATCGCTTTCAAACTAGTGATTGTAAAGTATAGAAATTTTACATTTTTCACCAAAATACTGGTTTGAATATCAATTTTTTATTAAAGGTTTTAAAGAAACAGTTTTTTCTTCTATTTTAGATTTTTTTTTATTTCTTTGGTTTTACTTATCCTTTGCATACCTACAGGTGAATGTGGATCTAAGAACTTGTTGTAAAGGCATTTCTCTATAGATTTTTGCGTGAATTTGAGACATTAAGTGCTAATTGGCGGAACTCAATACTGCGGTTTGTTATTAAAGCGGGAGTATAAAACCGAGCCATACATGGAAAATCTATTAGATAAATGAAATATTTCACTTTTTTGCCGTGGAACAAAGTGTCTTAACACTAAATCCTCTCTGCAGTACAGCGTCTGATCGTAAACGCAACCGTTGTGGATTCAATTCCCACTCGTGAGAATGAATTATTTTCATTTGCTCGCTCTGGCAACAAGACAATCAGGCGGCGTTGAGTTCCACCACTCAACACGCAATATCTGGAAAATGGGAAAATTCGAAAAATGCCTTAACATTCTCCTGTCTACACTGCTATATGCAGGATAAATGCTGAAAAAATACAGATTTAATTTAATTTAAACACTCGAATCATTTACAAAATATCATTTGTCCGTACACACGGTAAAGAGTATTGTTGAGCGTTATCACTGACAAGTGGCGACTTGTTTGATATCATTATTATTTATGAATGAACATGCACATGTTCAACATAAGTGTTTTCACGCCATCACTTAATTACCTTTTAAATTGTATTAAATTTTAAATTATATGTATCATTTTCGTCTATAATATGTTGAATGATTGCCATTTAAGAGTAAATTGATTCATGTTCCACTAGTTATGTATCATATAGTATTTTATTTTAGTTTCGTATTGTATTCCGTATAAAGAAGGGTAGCTTCAGAGAACCTGGTGTTAAGACACTCCGTTCTCCACTTTTTATTTGACTTTCGAGATCTTGAGTGTTGAGTAGAGGAATTCAAAGCTGCACTTTGTCTGTCAGAATGGAGAAGGAAAAATAACTTATCCCCCAAGTGGGAATCGAATCGAGCCACGACGGCCTCGATAAAATGAAATATCTACAATTTTTATTTTAAACTGAAATCTTAATTTAATCAAATAAATTAAACTTATATTTTAAAAGGTCGCTGATTTCGAATTCTATTTAATTTCATTACTACTAACTAGTTATGTGAATTGAAATCAAATTATGTAAATGCATTTTTTTAATCACCGCCATTCAACACGCAATGCTAAAAAAGTTCGGCGGAAAGTGAAAAACGGAGACTTAACACTAGCCTCCCTCTGTCCGCCCTGGTATATGCAGGAAAAAAACGAAAGCAGAAAAAATATAACCTGTTTGAAAATTTCTTAAGATAAATAAATACAATTATTATTTTTTTCTGCCATAGCTTAATATATTAAAACATAGACTAGACCAGAAAAAGTATTTTAATCTTATTTTATAATTACATATAATATATTCCTTTCAGGAATCGAATACACTACCTTCAAAATTAAAAACATGAAAGCTGCACTGGCGTCTAATGAATCGCTTTTACCATGATTGTTTTGTTTTTCATTCAATATCGCGACACACGAAATGTATTGTTCCTAGCCCATACAGTTAAGAAAATGTGGGAATTACAGCCCTTCACTTAAAAGTTTGCTTTCTCAATATTTATCGATTCTATGAGATCATTATAATATAATTCTTATAGAATATTTTAAATATTATAAATAGATTTTTATTACAATAAAAAAAATGTAAGTTAAAAAAATATTATTTTATGTATTATTATATATTATTTTAGCTTTATGCTCTCACACACATAGCAGCAAGGTAGGCAGACGGAGCAGGGGAACGTAGTGATAACACATTCAGTTCCCATTAAGACACTTGCCACTCCCCACTTTCCGCCGAATTCTGGAGGCATAGCGTGCAGAGTGGTGAAACTTAACGCCGCAGATTTACCCCAGTCGTGACGCAGCGGCACGAAGTGTGACTGTAAAACCGACTGGTTGTGGTTTCTATCCCCACTCGAGGAGATGAAATATTTACTTAACTTTATATTTCCTTTTCTTCGATCTGGTGTCGAGGTTAAGCGCGGCGTTGAGTTCTGCCACTCAACACGCAATGTCTTAACACTAGGTTCCCTCTGCCTACCCTGCTGTGTGCGGGATACAGCGTGAAGCTGATATACAAATCACTTAGCTATAATATACTTAAGAAACAAAATAATATAATATCTATAACAAAAAAACCATCCTATGTTATGTATGTACATAAATATAAAAACCTTATACAAAGATTCATCTATAACTTAAAATCACATTTGAATCATAACAAAAAATAATATAAATCCTATTATCGAGTCGACTACCACGTAACACGATCGGGCATTCCGAACGATTTAGATCCATCCATTTGCCAGGTTTATAGGTTATCTGACCAATTGGACTGAACCCCAAATGAGAACTGTGGGTGCGCTGTTTTATTACATTACTGATACTATAGGCCTGGTTAAAATACAGTATGTAGTGTAGGTATTTACTTAATAAATTGGGGTTTTTATTTATTTAGGTGGTCACAAGTTCGAATTTTCTTTTAAATTTGAAGATAAAAAAAAATAGTTTTTTTTATATATAATAATATCGTGTTATTTTTTTATGTATTTGGTTAAAATGAGTGTATCGTGTGCTTTTTGGCGTTTACGGCTTAAAAATGCAAAATTTAATTATAACACGCTCAGCAATTATTCTGTGTAACGGCATTACTAAATTAGGCTTACAATGGTTGCCAGAACAAGCGCAAATGTAAATTTAATATGTAAATGAAATGTAGAGTGACAAAACACTTTGTTTAACTCTTAGATCAAGAATCTTAGTAATATATGTATATACAAAATTTTAATAAAAAAAATAATATGGCATGATTGGCACCTTATTTTTATTGATATTTCAAAAGAATTATATAGAACAACGTATGCAAAGTCGATGATTATACGAATCGAGGAAATTATTTTTAAATCACGCTGTAATAGACAAAATGCGGCATTCAGTTCTGTTTTTAATTTGAAGATAAAGTAAAGAAAAGAATTCTTAACAGGTTAGTGAGTTTCTCTCTAAAAAAAAGGGGCTGCACTAAAGGCGACTTTGAATTGCACGAAGTGGTGGTAGTGGCTTTTAATTTAAATATAAAAATATTGTAAGATTTTTTCTAATTTTTTGTATTTTGTTACTAACCTTTTTAGCTTCATGCTTTATCCCGTATATAGTAGGATAAGCGTACACTTTTACAAGACATTGAATGTGGGATGACAGAAATCAACGCCGCAAATTGTTTAGTTGCCAAAGCAAGTAATGAAAACATATTCATATTCACTTACTTCAATTATTACAATATACCGCAAAAAATCACAAACGTACAGACATCCATTATTATATTGTTTCTCTCATACGAAATTCTGAACATAAATTACTTATGCTTTCACATGCTGCCAATATGTTCGTAATAACATTTCCAGAAAAATCAAGCACATGAGTGGACTAGACTTTTACGACTCTAGCCAATGTATGTCACAATTTAATATATATATGTATATAATTGTATGGAGTGAGAAATCTTACAATAATCTAAAAAGATGTCAGAAAAGGAGAAAATATAACTGTTTTGCATTACAACAAAACAATTATTATGTGTTGGATAAAACACAGTGTTAGAGTGAAGAAGTCATCCGNACTATTTAGAGTTTCTCGCACAAATCAAAAACAAATCTCTTTTTCTCGAACTACATACAATACACGAATATAGGTTTATAACAGTTTCATCTTGCAAGAATAGTAAGAGAATCAGTTTGAACCTTGTACGATAATATTTTTGAGACACTCTGTTCTCCAAGCAACGCCCGACTTTCGAGACATAGCATATTAAGTGGCGCAACTCAACACTGCGCTTTGTCTTCTTACTTGAGTGAGGAAATAATTAATTCCCTTGACTAAGAAACGAACCCACAACCGTAGCGCTTAAAATCTACCACTACCGTGTCAGACGAAAGATATAAAAAAGGAATAAAAGTTCCTTGGGTAAACTTTTAATAGATTTTCAAATACTCATGGGATTGAACGTTGATGAAATCTATCGTTTTTCCCTTTTACTGGTTTAAATTACACTCGTTTTATTAAGTCTGAGTGTTGTAAGGTTTTAGTTTAAAAATATACATATATTATATACTTGACCTCCTATTTTTACATTTGAATTACTATTTTATTCGTTATTTTTCTTCACACTTCACACTTTGTCCCTAGCCAGCCAGAAAAAACAGAAATAGCAAAAAAAAGTTACTGGCTACACTACTAACGCTCACTAATACACTACTAACATATTTTTTTTATTTTATTATTGAACTTAACAAAGTAAGGACTAATGCAAGAAATAAAATGTATTTATTTTACTTACAGATACTATTTTATTTTTTTTAGTTTCACATTGTATCTCGCACATAACAATTTAGGCAGAGGGAAACCTAGTCACTTTCCAACGAATTCTGAAGGCCTTGCATGTTATGTTGAGTGGCGGAACTCAACGCCAGGCTTTGCCTCGTTACCAGAGCGTCGAAATGAAAGTGTTAAATATTTCATTTCCCCGAGTAAGAATTAAACCCACAACCTGTCATGTTTACAGCCAAACGACTGTACCACGACTGACCTCTATATATTATAATATGAACACATAATATATAATATTTTTACAATTCAACATGCAAAATTACCATAGTACGTAAACAAAAGGAGATTTCCAAAGCAGAGTTTTGCATTTAATTATTCTAACTAAGCTAGCTAATTCACTTGTAGTTCGTAGTTTAATATAGAATTTAGCCGCGATGGATTGTGGTCGCCTCACTCCGTCTAGTGTTAGCACTTTCTAATATAAAAAGCTGTTGTGCGAATGAGGATAAGTGCTTGGATGGCGTTGGAAAGTTTTACTTGTTATTCTATAATATATTTTTTGTTTTTTTTTTCGATTTCACGAGTCTTTATAATGGGTGGGAAACTCAGTAAATGTCTTTCGCTAATCTGTGTGTTTATTAGCGCAACTAAACGCCGCCTTTTGAATTAGCGTACACGAAAAAAATATCCTACATATCCGAATGAGTTTCTAAATATCCGTTGAATATGTTTATCATTTATTCCGTTCCCTCATGCGAGTATATAAAAGGGATGAAATATCTTTTAATGAAATTTCTTTATTCTAGATTTGGTAACAGGACAAAGCACGGCATTGTGCTTTACATTAAAAAAAATTAAATTAAATCAGCTTCACGCTGTATCCTGCATACAGCAGGGTAGGAAGAGTGAACCTAATGTTAAGACACTCTGTATCCCACTTTCCGCCGAATTCTGGATGCGTTGCGTGTTGAGTGGCGAAACTCGATGCCGCGCTTTGCCTCGACACCAGAGCGAAAAAATGAAAATATAAATGTAAATAAATATTTCATCTCCTCCAGTGGGGATTCGAACCCACAACTAGTCGATTTTATAGTCACACTTTGCGCCACGACTAGCCTCAAACATTCAATCAACATATTAACTATAAACTTGACGTGACCAGCTTCACGCTGTATCCCACATACAGCAGGGTAGAGGAAACCCAGTTTTAAGACACTCCGTTCCCCATTTCCCGACAACTTCCGAAGGCATTGCTTGTTGAGTAGCGAAACTCAACGCCAACTTCAACAAACTCAACTCAACGTTCAAAACAGCGTTTTGACATCACGTGAATATTACATCGAAATGAACAAAAAAATATAACGCATTTCAACAAATAAACAGCAATGATAACACAAAGAGAACTAAAATCTTGATATACTACGTATAACTCAGTAAATCCTACACCGTCTGTAGTCTTTCCCTTTAAGTCACGTACAGTATAAAGTCGAAGGCAATGCTCTATACGATTTATCACAACAACTTATCTGAATCAATCAAGTTTTGATTTGTTACAAGCGTGTGGTGTGTGTTAGTTGTTTAACCAGTAATTGTATTTGTTGGGAGTTAATTTGGTGATTTAGTTTTGTTTTCTTAATTGAAATGTAATCTTGTACTATTTTACAAGACAATTTTTTTAACGAAAAAAAAATTGAGCTCGACGTTAAATTTCGCTAGTCAACATAAAATGCCTCCAGATATCCAGCGGAAAGTGGAGAGTGGAGTGTCTTTACACTAAGATTCTCTCCTACCCTGCTACATGCGAGATACAGCGTGAAGCTGAAAAACATTGTCTCTATTATTCCTTATGACAGTTCATTCTATGTTATTTTCAGAGTTTTTATCATAATGCTGTATTTCTGTATTTACATATAGCAAGATAGGAACCTAATTTTAAGATACTCCGTTCTCAACTTTCACCCAATTTTCGAGACATTGTGTGTCGAGTGATGAAACTCAACGCCGCGTTTTATCTACAAACTACAAACAAAAAAAAATAAACATCAGTAAACTTACGAAAAAATACAATTTAAACTAAATACAAAACCTGCAAATCTTTAACCTGCTCAAACAATCAAATTCACTTTAAACTTAATTAAAACACAAAAATGTCATCACAGTCAGCTGTACTTTTACAATATACGTAGTCTAATTCATTTTTAACGCTTTTGCCTTTTAAAAGGCGATCTACATGTAGTCAGTTGAAATACGAGTATCCTCGGCACTTGAAACGTGCCCACCTGTTCAGGTCGGCTCTATAAAATGTTATTTAAGTGTAACTCTGGGTGACATTCCTTATTGGAACTAGCTTGGCCGTTAGCCAATATATGTTTATACTTCCATACTTACGGGGCTAGGTGTGATTTGCAAAAATCTCACGAATAACGATTCGAGTGGATGGATGTGGAAAATTTCATGCATTTTTTGATATTTAAAATTCGATCAATTTTTTATTGGGTGTGTCAATTTTGTTGAGGTTATTTTTAATATGGATAGGGATTTAGTTGTATGGTGAAAATGTTGTACAATATTAGTAAAATAAAATATTTTTCTTGAGTTTTTTTTTTATGCCATAGACTAAAAATTTTTTTTTTTTTCAGGTTTCACGCTGTATTACCGCCCACATATACTAACCGCCTTCCTAATTTCTAACACTGTGTGTCACGGAACTCAATATGTCCTTTTGCCAGAGACGGGAAAAAATATTATTTAATTCCCTCGACTGAGTTTCGGATCCAGACCATCGCGTTTATCTGCAGCTTCAAAATATATTATTTTAAGACATCTATTTAACCTGCAGTATACGTATTTTTTAATATTCTCTTATAAAAAAGGCCATATTACCACAAAATTATGCTATAATGTTATTTAAATGTAACAACATTCGGTGAGCAAAAATTCTCCAAGCCTCATATACCGTATATACAAGGTACCAGACCTACGTGGCTCAAGTGCCTTCATTAAAAGTTGAGCGTTCTAGAGGGCGGACTTTGGACTAAATATATTTCCGTTAATAGGGAATAAGAACCTTTTGATGTCGCTGCTAAAGTGTCTATACAGGCTGGAGTACAATCAATTTATAATACATAGAGTGGTATGTGCTGAATATGTAAATGTAGGTAATATGTTGAGTGCGTTAGTTAGTTATCTGTGGGTTACATCCGGATATAGTGGATTCGATCTGTATGAAATGTTTATTTATTTATTTGAAAAGGTTTATCAGCAGTTGTTACAATGATTGTTATTACATTAGCACATGCAATACAAAAAAAATGTCATTGCATATCTATATAAAGGTCTTGATTTTTTATTATTAATTTTTTTAGCTTCACTTCATATCACGCACGCGGCAGAGTAATCAGAGGGAGCCTGGGAACCTAGTGTTAAGAGACTCCTTTCTCATTAAAACGATTCCGTTCCCCACTTTCCGTATTATATATTGAGTGGCAGAACTCAACGCCGCGTTATGCCTCGCTACCGGAGCAATGAAAGCCTTAAATATTTAATTTCGTATTTACAGTCCCACGCTTATGCCCCTGCGGCTGCGCCACGACTGGCCTCGAAAACTTATTTCCTATAGTTAAAAAATAATGTTCTATTTCCCTTAAAATATTTCAAACAAAAATAAATTAACCAATAAAAAAAAATGTTTGGCCGTTTTAATCATCAAATTCTATACCATTTCAGACGAAAACTTTTCTAAGAGAACAGATCAAAATGAAAGGAACAAAAGTAAAGTAAAGTGGAACAGAAAATACGAAAACTGGGAGTCTCGAAACCAAATCGGGTCGAATTAAAAATCTCATCGGTTAGAGCTTTAAGAGAACTATGAAGGACAATTGTGTTGCTTTGTATTGAATATTAATAATAAGAGGCTATCGCATCCCAGTGGCATAACGTTTAACTATAAACGTGACGGTTGTTAGTTTAGTTTCCTTTCAGGGAAGTTAATTATTTTCATTATCCTGCTCTGGTAATAAGACAAATCATGGCATTAAGTTTTACCACTCAAGGTAACGTTTTGAAAATTAGGCCGAAAGTGGGGAACAGAATGTCTTAATACTGGGTCTCATCTATATAGCCTGTTACATGCTTGATACAGCAAAAACCTAAAATAACAATAATAATAATAATAAACAGATGTCTTTGTTTTTTAAAGTGTCTGTAAAGTACAAAGTGTGTAAATTTGGGAATTTTGGGAACAGAATGTCTCAATACTGGGTCCCATCTATCTAGCCTGTTACATGCTTGATACAGCAAAAACCTAAAATAACAAAAAATAATAATAATAAACAGATGTCTTTGTTTTTTAAAGTGTCTGTAAAGTACAAAGTGTGTAAATTTGGGAATTTTAAGAACAGAATGTCTTAATACTGGGTCCCATCTATCTATCCTGTTACATGCTTGATACAGCAAAAACCTAAAAGAACAAAAAAATAATAATAATAAACAGATTTCTTTGTTTTCTAAAGTGTCTGTAAAGTACAAAGTGTGTAAATTTAGTACAGCAGTGTTATTTTTTTAGATATATAATTTCTCTGATTTAGTTATGCAAAGGTTGAATTCCACCACTCGACTCGCAAACTCGTCTAATCTTTAAGTGGGCGGAAAATTGAAATTGAGATAATATTTATTAGATTCTCTCTACTTTTATCGAATGTAGAACAAAAGACGCATAAAGATAAAGAAATAAACAAACTATTTAATACCAGTAAGATATATTCTCTCTTACTCGCCATTGCCCTCAAGTTTCCGTTCATCTAAGTCATAAAATAGAAAATACTTTTTTTCCGTTTCCGTAGAAATTAGCAGAAGTTCTCTCTTTATGCCCCCATACTCTAGCCTACATGAATGCAAAATATTTACTTTCCAAGGACAGCAGTTTGTTATTATCTGTGCGTTGTTAACAGAAGAGTTTTTTTGTATATTATACAAGGTTATAATATCTCGGTCAATTCCAATGACAAGTGGAAAAAAGATAGTAGTGAGTGAAAGGTTCAAATTCTAATTCGAATAACCGTTTATTATGTACAAAAACAGTAGAAAATAATTTTTGTTGTGTGGAAGCCACCTTAAATATTTAATTTATTTAGTTTTTTTAGTATTTGTTGTAATAGCGGCAACAGAAATATATTATAAAAATTTCAACTGCTTGACTATCACATTTCATGAGACAATAACAGACGGACAAATAGACAGACAGACAGAGAGCAAAGTGTATGGTACTCTAAAAATAAACATAAAGGTGTATGAGAAAAATCTCATTTACATGGCCTGGTAAAACGACAAAGCGCGACGTTGAGTTCTGAAACTCAACATGCACTTTGTAACAGCATGTGCCTTGGATACAAGTTGTAAAATAAAAAAAATACAATATTTGGAACTTACTGCCACGAGGAACTTACAAGAAGTAAGTTAATTTAAAACGAAGAATCAACTTCACGCTGATCAAAACGAAGAAATAAAATTAATTCATTCTGCCTAGTAGAAATCGGACCCACAAATAAACATTTTAGTCATACATACTGACCTAATATAGGTCAAATCAACAAACCACTTTCAATACAAAACTATAAAATAAAACTGCTAACAAAGCAAAGAAACGTATACATATCCAACGTGAATAACCTATAGCATTTTATTTCTATGAATATTTAAAGGCACCAAAGCTATAGATTTCAGAAACAGCCCACGCATGGTCTCTCCTTCAATAAAACTAGTACGAATGCTCATTCGGGGTCAGTGAGGTGGATAATTGGATTTTACGGTGTACCTTCAAAAATGGTTTTTCAACGTTGACTCTGGAGGTAGATTATGCTGGTACCGATGGACCGCAAGCCCTTTAACTTTATAGCTCTAAACTGTAATTACTATGTTATGGTATGGCATATGATAGCTGAGTTGAGTATTATGAAAAATAATTAATAAGTTTTATATACATTTATACTTTTAATATTGAAATTTTGTGAAATTTAATAAATTATTATATAAGTTCCTTAATAGGTACTGTAGGAAGGCACTATGAGAGACGATTTCTCAAAGTTCCCAAGGGAATGGAAAAAAATGGATTTTAAGTTTCGTACTTCACGCAAACGAAGTTACTTATACTACGTTAAATATATTGTATGTTTATGCTATACGCTAGTATAGCATAAACATACAATATATTTAACTTAACTCGATGGCATATAAGAATATATATCTTCTAAAATATTATATTCTTATTTTATCGTCTTAGTAACAAATTAATCTTGAACATATAAATCAAAATTAAATAGAAACTTCCTTTTGTTCATTCAGTTTATTAAATTAAAATATACCTTATAAATCTTACCAAAATTGCGAGATTCACCGTCTAAGAAAACGTAAGGAACTCATTTTTTAAAATGTCTATATACTTACATAATAAAAAATCTCTTCCATTAACAACGCACAGATAATGATAAACTACTGGCCTTGTAAAAGAACTATTTTGCACTCATATATAATAGATTAGGGAGGTACGAGGAGCATTAAGAGAGAATTTCTCCTAATTTCTACGGAAACGGAAAAAAGGGATTTTTTTATTTTACGACTTACATGAAGGAAAATGGCGGGCAATGGCGAGTAACATATAACGTATTAAATAAAAAAAAAAATAAATCAGCTTCACACTGTATCCCGCACACAGCAGGGTAGGCAGAGGGAACCTAGTGATAAGACACTCCGTTCCCCCCTTTCTGCCGAATTCTGGAGGCATTGCGTGTTGAGTGGCAGAACTCTACGCCGCGCTTAACCTCGACACCAGAGCGAAAATAGAACACCAGAGCGAAATGGAAATATAAATTTAAGTAAATATTTCATATCCTCGAGTGGGGATCGAACCCACAACCAGTCGGTTTTGCAGTCACACCTCGTGCCGCTGCGCCACGACTGGCCTCGTAAAATAGAAAACGTATTAAATGATTCGTTTATTTCTTTATCTTTACACGTATTCCGTTCTATTATACATGCGAGAAAAGCAGAGAGAATCTAATAAATATTATCTCTATTTCAATTTTCCGCCCACTTAAAGATCAGACGAGTTTGCGTGTTGAGTGGTGGAATCCAATCTACCCTTTACAAAACTAAATCGGAGAAATTATACATCTAAAAAATATTAATTTATTGAGCTGTCATTGCGAATAGTTTTGATTTTAATGTATTCCTTTAATAGATTTAAAAAAATCTCTGGGTTATATACTCTGGGTTATATCTCTGGCAGCCTATAAAATAAAGGATTTTAAGATGATTTTTAATATAAATCGGGCTTGTGACTAAATCCTAAATTCCCTAATATAAACACTAAATACTATTTAAATAGTACTCTCCTAATGTAATAACACCCAACCATCGTCTAAATCAAACAAAATCCAATTACCCCACAACAGACTGTAAAATTTTGAAGACATAAATTTAAAACGTCCCGATATACAGCATTTCGCTGCAAAAGTTACTTATTTGGATCAAAATGACAATGACAATCTGTTCGATATGTGAAACGAAGCGAAGCGAGGCGAATATTTAGCTGTACACGTCACGATCGCGTCTGATTTACCAAGCGGCGATATGGTGCTTACGTAAACTAGGTACGCTGGCGTAAAGCCAGGGTTAACAGCTATTCGACTGAAAACAAATGCTCGGCTCTACTTGACCGATTCAGACAATTGTTTCGAAAGACAACGTATTAATTTGAGAGCCACTGTCATCTATAGTGATAGGTTAGTACGATATACAACCGTGTTAGATTTGACGTAGTAAATACAGCAGTTAGAGTAAATTTATGTTCTGTTGATTATTGGCAAGAAGGATTTTTTTTGATAAATCGTTTTTAATAAATATTGAGGCCAGTCGTGGCGCAGGGGCGCATGTGTGAGACTGTAAACGTGATAGACTGTGGGTTCGATTCCCAATCGGGGAAATTTAGTATTTAATATTTTTTTTTATTTTTTCGCTCTGGTGTCGAGGCAAACCACCATTCAACTTGAAATACCTTTAAAATTCAGCGGAAAGAGGAGAGTGGCTCCCTCTGCCTATCCTGGTTAATGCGGGATACAGCATGAAGCTGACATATTTTTTAATGCTATTTTTCATACTGCCAAGTGAATTAATAGTACTTAGCGATATACCGCTTTTTTACCAAATTCCGTGTAAACAAAAATATTATATCAAAAATAAAGTAACCCAAGGCCATCACAGAGCAGAGGACAACGTAGATATACGACGGATGCAGGATTGATTGTCACTCAGGGTAATGAGTTATTTTTATTTCCACGCGCAGGTTCTGTCACTCAACACGGAATGTCTCGAAAGCGGCAGAAGAATGAGGAAAGGAGTGTTTTAACGCTACCTAATGTTAAAACACTCCTTTCCTCATATTTTGTTATTGGATTTTTTTAGTTTTATACTGTCAGAAACTAAAAAAGACAAAAAAAAATTGTCAATATCCATCTATACCACAACACTATTGGCAATTTTTTATTCAGAAATG